>JAOTOM010001892.1:0-83319 GCA_034440615.1 Ashinkailepas kermadecensis | reverse complement strand
TACCATGACCGTGCCTGCCGCCGTAGGACTGGATCAGGGCACCATACCATGACCGTACCTGCCGCCGTATGACTGGACCAGGACACCATACCATGACCGTACCTGCCGCCGTAGGACTAGATCAGGGCACCATACCATGACCGTGCCTGCCGCCGTAGGACTGGATCAGGGCACCATACCATGACCGTGCCCGCCGCCGTAGGACTAGATCAGGGCACCATACCATGACCGTGCCTGCCGCCGTAGGACTGGACCATAACACAATACCGTGATCGTACCTGCCGCCGTGGTGAGGTCCGTACCTGCCGCCGTAGGACTGGACCAGGACACCATACCATGTCCGTACCTGCCGCCGTAGGACTGGACCATAACACCATACCGTGACTGTACCTGCCGTCGAAATGAGGTCCGTACCTGCCGCCGTAGGACTGGATCAGGACACCATACTATGACTGTATCTGCCGCCGTAGGACTGGACCATAACATCATACCGTAACCGTACCTGCCGCCGTAGTGAGGTCCGTACCTGTCGCCGTATGACTGGACCAGGACACCATACCATGACCGCACCTGCCACCGTAGGCGTCACTCCGGTCGCGGCCGTTGCGGCGCCGCCTGCCGGCCGAATCGGAGCTGAAGTCGAGCGCTACGTGTGCTCCTGCCGCGGCTGGCCCCGACTCTTGTTGTCAGAGTGCTCCGCCGCCCTGTGAGCTGTGGCACGGCAAATGTCGGCTCCGTTGGCTATGGCTTCACGGCAGCACGGGGTGACGCTTGGTTTCGCTGGGTATGGGTTATGCCGCGGCGCGGTGGTGCGTTGCACCGAGATATACAGCAGCACGAGGCAGGTTTAACACCATTTACTTGGTCCCAGCCCACCAGTACACCACCTACTGATACCCCGCCCACCAGTGCACCACCTACTGGTGTCCAACTCACCTTGGATATCAATGTTAGTACGGAAAACGACGAACTTCTCGCCGCATTCGCCCTGCTCGCAGAGGAAGTGCTCCGTGTGGAAGTGACGTGCCCGACTCTCGTAGTCGCTGCGGCCCAGTCGACGCGCGCGGTCACACGGGGTACCCCGCAATCACACCGGGCACGGCGGGAGGGAGGGAAGGTGAGGGGAGACTAGTGTTGAAGCCATTACCGGGGTCAAAGACGAAGTGAGTTATCTAGTGAATCATCTATTCAGAATTATGGCCTAGCGACGACAGGCCAAGTAGTGGTTGTGCCGGACAATAGGTGGCGCTGTGGAACGTCAGAATCGTATGTGGCGCGAATGGGACGAATACGGTTTTGTTCTGGAGTAGTCGATTTTGGGCGTTGGTCGTTGAGCTAACCTCGAGCGGTGATGGGTGAGGTACTGGCTAGTTGAAGTGTTACAGCAGCAGTGCAAGGTTAAGTTGGTCTCGACTAGTGGCCTTGTATGAGTTTGGATTCCAGATGAATCGCAATAGATCCAGTGGCGAGGTCTGATCAATACAGGTCACGTGAAGGGGCTATTTTGGATCGAACAGACAAAGCGATAGAAGAATCTGCAACACCATCATCATGTGCAGCCTGACAAGCCCACAGTGTGACGGTGTGTGCATGTCGTCAGTACAGGCTCCAGGCCCAGGGGTCTCCGTGAACGGAGCGCGTGTGGTGATGGGGTTAGAGCAGGGGTGTCAGCGTTTGGGGATGACATCGGAGGCTTATCACAGAGTAGCATGCCACATACTAGTGCCGATAGTCGCTAGTAAACCACACTTGAATATATATATATATATATATATATATATATATATATATATATATATATATATATATATACATATACACATATACATATATAGTATACACCTACTAGGAAAAGAGGTTAGCGCAGATTGACAAAGATCGTCAATAGGTATTCCATGACAATGCAATGCAAACAAAAACCAGGCACTCTCTTTGTTCTTGCCAGAAGTGAACACTCATATGGGATATGGTGTGTGTGTGTGTGTGTGTGTGTGTGTGTGTGTGTGTGTGTGTGTGTGTGTGTGTGTGTGTGTGTGTGTGTGTGTGTGTGGCTGAGATGTGAAATGCTGTCCACGGTCTCAGGAGAGGGTGATGTCGGAATCGCGAGTTCGGGTCCTCTCGCCTCCCGAGACTGCTCTTGGTGGACACACACCATCGGCACACCGACAGGCACTGCTTTGGTGTTGCTCTGCCTACTAAGCAGCCCTCCTGAACTTCCGCCCGGGCGATTGCAAACCGATATGTAAGACACGGGGAACCCATCCTTTGCATCGCATTAAAGGTGACTCTAACAACCAAGCTAGAAGCACCATTTTGTTGAACTGCTCTCACCCGGCGCGAAACCTTGAGAACGCGTAACTCGGTCACTCTTCAACGATCACCACGACCAACACAAAGGAAAGAGCAGACTACGTGCAGGTATGTCTAGCTTGACTGGACACAAAACACGTCACATCTCAATATGTCAAGATCTGAACAAACAGTTTCCAGATCAGGCCACCCAGTTCGATTCCCTAACATCTTGTGAAGGAACAGCAAACCAGGACAGATATTGTAATACAAAGAAAAGTGTCCACCAGGCAAAACCAAGTCTCCCCATGAGTGGCTTGGTACAGTCAGCCCAACTCCATTCACAACACTTGCAAACGAATCACTTGTGACGGTCTGCCGGGGCTCGGCTGGCAAAAAAGGCGAGTCTACGTTAAATCGGGTCATCGGATCAGGCCGGGTTGGGTCATCGGATCAGGCCGGGTCGGGTCATCGGATCAGGCCGGGTTGGGTCATCGGATCAGGCCGGGTCGGGTAAACAGGGTCGCTCACTCGTAGAAGAGCTGCTTGCCGGTCGTTTCACACAGGTGACAATAGAAATGTTTGCGGCGCAGATGCATGAACAGCTCGTCGTTGTCCATGTACATGCTGGAAGCCGAACACCCGGTCAAAACACGTCTGCCCGAGTCCGCACACCCCACTCAAACGATCTGCCAGATATCGCACGCCCCGATCGAATGGTCTGTCAGAACCTGCACATCCTGGCCAAATGGTCTGTCAGACCCTGCATGCCAGGTCAAACGGTCTGCGGGAACCCGCACACCGGGTCAAAGGGCCTGCCAGAACCCGCACACCCCGGTGAAACGGTCTGCCGGAACTCGCACACGCCGGTCAAGGCAAGCACTCAGTGATTACACGTCACTGACAAAACGGCAGTGATAAATTATTCGTGAAATAGGGTGGAATATACCACTTTCTGAGCACTGAATGGACATCTTTTCCAAGGACGTATCGGCATCGTGCTTGTTGATGTGTGCCTATGAGGTCTCCTTGACACGTTCCTAAGAGTACTTCGCGTATAAATAGCATACTTGTGCTCACCATTAAGGATTGATTACACAAGCATCTCGTGACACAATTCCAAACACAGAGATTATCTATGACGTGGTGTGTTAAACAATGCGATCTGTTGATAACATGGCATTGCAATCGTTATCGCCAACATAGGTATCCATATATTAGGTATCTCCAAAATTAGACTAAAAAACGTGCACTGATGTGTACACTGTTGGCTCTAATGGAACTTGAAGGGCAAACGATATTTTAATTGACACGCTTCCATGGCAGGTTTCTACATCCTACTGTACTAGTTTCGACATCTCACACCTGACGAAAAAACATTATTTTAACACTGCAAAACGGTCGAGCAAGTGCAAAGATTCGCATCAGCAACCGAGGAGCACGTGTAGGAGGTGCGCACACGGTTCATTTATCGTTTCTAACTGCATCCCGTTTACAAGCATCATGCTTATGCTCACCATGACAGACCCGGTATCGAGATAACGAACATCCCGTATCGCAATTCTAGGTCAAGGGATTTCATATGAGGTGCTATGTTATGTTAGTTAGTTATTTGGGCTTTAGGGCGCATCGACTTCATTGGTCATGTAGCGACCATGTGCTATGTTATACAATGCCAGTTTATAGCATAGGTGTTTGTATCGTTCATAGCGGTGTCCCCAACTTAGGTACCTCCCAAACACGCAAAGCAGGAACAGTGATATGTACACAATTGTCTCTAAACTGGGTATGCAGGACCTAACATATTTTCATAACATTAGTTGCATGGCGATTTCGACATCCTACTGTACTCGTTTCGACCTCTCACACCTAACGAGGTATCAGTATGTTAACACTGTGCGCACATGTCAACCGTACGACCCAGTCGCACACGAGTACTTGGCTGCACCAGCGAGTTCACAGCGAGGTCACGATGGCAACACAGTGATAAATTATTCGTGAAATAGGGCGGTATATACCACTTACTGAACGCTCAATCGACATCCCTCCCAAAGAAGTATCGACATCGTGCCTTTCGGTGCGTGCCTGTGAGGTTGTCATGCCTCGTTTCTAATAGTATCCCGTTGATACGTATCATGCTTATGCTCACCATAACAGATCCGGGATTGTGATGATGAACAATTCCTAGTGAAATTCCAGGTGAAGGGATTACCTATGAAGTACTATGGTATGCAATAAACGTTTATAGTGTAGATGTTTGTATCGTAATCGTTGATGTCGATATCCCCAAATTAGTTACCTCTCAAACCATGGAAAATGGGTAGTTGTATGCATGCAATTGTCTCAAAACTGGGTTTCAAGGAGCAAAGTATTTTAAGCAGCACTATTTCCATGGCGATTTCGACATCCTGCCCTACTCGTTTCGACATCTCACACCTAACAACAAATCATTATTTTAACACTGTAGCAGCAGGTCAACTCCTGGGAGGTTGGTTGGTTGGTTATTTGTTGGTTATTGGTTTTACGACACGTCGACCGTTGAGCCATATAGCGTCGCCAATCTTTCACGCCGATTGGTCGCGGGCGAAGAGTAGTGACAGTTGAGACTCGAACCCACAATCTTTCGATTGTGAGACGAGCATCTTACCCCTAGACCACTCGTGCCCTCACTCCTGGGAGGCGACAGCACAGTGTTGCGGCCGCGTCTCAGGAGGCCCGTGTGGCCAAGTCAAACCGTGCCATGCTCCCGTCCCCAGACTAACCATAGCACAACAGCAGCACTATGGCGAACAAGGCCCACTGAGTGACTGGTGTACAAGAAAATATGCCAGTGAATGGCACCTTCACAGAATGATCCGGTTGCATTACCAAGAAAAAGAACGTCGGAGCTTACTTAGCACAAAAATGCCTGCCCAGTGACCATTGTGTGCATGTTTTCAACATTGTCATGTCACTTTCAGTTAATAAAACTAAACGTCCATAATTTTATATAACTGCCTTGTGTGGGCTATGGCCAACAGTTCCGATGAAGAACGGTGTAAATGCGTAACTGGACGACTGATGAAATAAAGGGGATACTAAAAGAAAAAAAAACACTGGTTTCATTCAAGCAACGAATAAAAAGAGCACTGAAGGTACCACACAGCTTTTTGAAATTTGCCAAGTGTCGCTGAAAGGAAATTAGAATACTGAAAACATCCATAACAGACGTTCTCCTTCCTGTATGGGTAAAAATATCCAGTATCTGACAAGCATAGATCTAAACACCTCACAATCCAAACAAGATCCCACTGACTCACGTGCCGCTATCGCCATCTACCGGCGCCGGATAGAAGTACCGTTTCTCGCAGAACTCGCAGAGCGGGTGACCGCGATGGAAGGAGTCGTCCGGGTCGCCCTTCCGACGATGCAATGCCAGCGTATCTCGGGTGTACAGTTTGCGCTCCGAGGTGAACACCTGGAAACAGTGTCGCACACGTGGTCGGACACGCATATAGCAAACGAAATCAAACTCCATGCATTGCTGTCAAATTGTCCGCATCATCAACATCGCCTCATCATGTCCTTAATCATTTATTGGGGGAAGATATACTTATGGATCCACCAGAAGACATTAGCTACTGAATTCAAAGTGAGAGTGATAGACAAGATACATTCTTTGACAAAACCATCTGGTTGATCTTGGATATTTATGCGGATATGTGCACGAGTGGGTACCTGCTAATGAAACACACTTAACAAGAACAAGACATAATGTCTAAAAACAGACACATTGGTGGATATGAGAGGAAGGACAAATCAGCAACAATGTTTTGTAAATGTATTATAGCAACGAATTCCATGTAGTTGAAGCACTACATACATAACTTAATTGAAGGTACCGACTGTGCATTTTTCAACTAAAATCTTTGTGAAAGAACAGTTGGATCATTGAACAAACAGGAACCATCGGTAAACTTGAGAACTTCACCATCTAAAATCCTGTGCTACCCTGTAATGCCAAAATGAGTCTCACAAAGTGGTTGATGAAGGGTGCATTTGGAGCTCAGATACTGTCGAAAATTGTCCGTGTCACATCAAACTTTTGGATCAGATCTGCCAATTCACCATTCGAACCTCACAGGAACTGGAAAAACATCCAGATCCTGCGAGAACAAAAATTCAGACGAAATCTGCAGGATCTGTGTGACGTTACTAGCATTAGCAGCACTTGTGGTGAACACGTTCATACAGCACGCACCATGTTGCTTTGAGCCATCAACGTCATGGTGCTTGATAATGGGGAGATGTAGGTATTTTCCAGTTTAAGTTTGGATGCATATGGTTGTGATATTTTTGAGCCCAGATAAATCAAAGGAACAAATTCTTAGGCTACAATAAGCTGGTAACTATGCAAGAGCCAACATTACCAAGGTACGAAACCAGGGGTTCCAACCCCTACAACCCACCCAAGATCTCCAGCCATGGTGTCATGGTCTTCTATATGTAGTTTTGATGGTGCCTTGCAAAGACACCACTCAGCCCCTTTCATCCAGCATTGAAACACACATTCATCAATCCGGGTAAGACAGCATCAAGGTTTCCTTTGTCGGAAATGTCGTACTCGGGAGTATACCTGACCACATCCAATAACCTCCCAGTGAACATGCTGACAGCGGTCCTCGGTCAGCTAGGGAGTGGAATGTCTGCCAATGCTGACATGCAACTAGGGATTGCAATCCCGGAACGTTTTGCCAATCCCGGGATCCCGGAAATTTTTTTCCGGGATCCCGGGATCCCGGGATCCCGGAGGTGATCTGGCGGAAGTGATTAGTGTTATGGTAAAAGACACTTTATACATGGAAATAGTTCAATTAAGCCACTGCCCATATAAATATGAATATAAATTTCCCCTGGAAAATTAATGAACATGATAGGAACATCGTTTGTACTCAAATTTTGCAATTTTATGTGATGACACCTATGTGTTGTGATGTGATGGCACCCATGTTTATGTGTTGACTGTTGACTTCGTTACCCCAACAATAACGCATGTTCAATACAAACGCAAAACTGTCTGACTCTGGATCTATTCATAACACGAGGGACAGTCCAAAACTACACTGGCCAGCTCACTGTTTATACTTCCAGGCTCATGTGTTTCTTGCGCAAAAAGCAAAACATGGCATGCGAACACAAAAAGTTTAACTCATCAAGAACAAGTGATAACATGATTGACTGCATACAATACAACACCAGCCAACGCGATGACTACAATACAAAGAACGACGGAAACACTGCACGTTAAATGTTAGCCACTTCCAGGCACCAACTTCCGCTCATTTGTGGCACGAGTAGTAGGTCTTTAGAAAGACTAGCGCGTCTATGTTCTCGTCGTTCAAACGGGTTCGGAGTTTGTTCACAACATTTCCCAGCACCGAGAACACCCTCTCTGCCTCTACACTGGTGGGGACGACTGTTTTCAGCCATTGGTAAACGTTTCCAGTGTAAAACCCGCGGCCCGTGTACGGTAAGTTCGCCAGCTCTTGCTTTACCAAATTTTTGAGCCGTCGCTCCGACACTTCACTTCCTTCCAGTTCTGCGTTTGCGGTTTGTTCTCTCATACTTCGTTCTAACGCCGCCTTGAGGGTATCTGTGTCACTGACTGGAATGGTTTCACTGGGATCATCTTCGTCTGAGTCAGCGAGGTCTGTCGGAACCGGCAGTGGCACTTCCTTGGAAATTGCAACGACGTCTTTCAGTGACAGTCTAGAAACAAGTTCAATGACCATCTTGCTGACCTCGTTTGGCTGTGCCACAGGCATGTCTCGATCGCTTGAAGACCCGTGGCCTTGATGAAGATACTGCAGTACTGAAGACATGAGTGTTCTGCGTTCAAGGATTCTTCTTCTTACACATTCGAGCAGCTTTGCCGACGTGGGTGATGCTTGGTTCCGAAGTTGTGTCAACATGAATGACAGAGTCACCTCGCATGTGATGAGGTTTGCATCTCGTCTGCAAAGCATTTCAGTTCCGACCTTCAATACGTTAAGTGCACTTACCAGGTCCCGCACGCTGTTGAGTTCATCATTACTGAGCATAGCAACCGCCGAGCCACTTTTTGCCTGTATATCGATCAACGCCTTCTGGACCGCTGTTTTCAGTTCCAAGAATCGCTCTAGCATGACCAAGAGGCTGTTCCAGCGCGTCCTGCAGTCAAGCAACAGGGCGCGCTCACAGCTGTGTTCGTCTGCAACATGTTTTTGCAGACAGTCGTTGCGAACAGGGGATTTTCTGAACCAGCGAACGATTTTGCGCACCTTAGAGATCGTTTTTCCGATTTCACCACTCACTTCCAAGCGTTGACCTTCGATGATCGTTTGAAAATGTTCTCTTTCTGCTTCATTATCATCTTGTTCTTCACTCTCGCCGCCCGATTCTTCGCTTGAACCTTCGCCGTCATCATCATGTGGTTGTGCTTGGGAGGCTTCAGTGGTCCCACTCTTCCTATAAAGCGCGTCTGTGACCGCCAGATGAAGCCCATGCGCCATGCACAGTTGCTGCATGCACGGAATAAGCCGCCCAAACTTCTTCATTACACTCGCTCCATCTGTGCATACGCACACGATATGCCGATGCAGGTCGATGTCGAACTTGTTTAGTTTCTCATTCAGAACATGTAGACACTTTTCTGCGGGCATGGAACCGGTGCATCGAATCACGCCCAGGCCCCAAGTATCGGAACCACAGTGTACGTTAACGCTCATATAGCGCCTGTTGCGCAAAGATGTGTACTCGTCAAGCGTCAGCGTAAAACGTTTGTTGGTACTCATACTCTCTCTCAACTCGGACTTCACGACACCCATGATCTTGGTACAGTGCTTCATTACTCGACTCTTTATGCCGTTTGGGGATGTTGGTAGGTCCTTGTGGCCCTTCGCTGCAAAGAGCTGCCGCAGATCGTCTGAGGTACAAAACGTTTGGAATAGGATACAATCCCTACTGCACATACGCCCCAGCGTCGCATCGAGTGACACCTCTTCACTCTTAGGAAAAAATGAGTCAATCTTCCTCTTCTTGGATGGAAGTCCTTCGGTGGCGGTTTGTTGTGATGTAGACGCAGCAGTAGATGCTGTTGTATTCTTTGACACTGTGCCCTCTCCATGCATGGTCTGCAAGTGGACGTGTAAACCTTTTGTGGATCCACCTGTGCACTTAATTACTTTGTTGCGTTTCTTACATTTTGCTTTTTGGCCTGATTCGTCTCTTAAAAAGTCCTTCCACACACCTGTTATTTTAAATTCCTTGAAATTCTCCATAGCTGTATCAATATGTCAGACCCACACTTTTCCAAATAAAATATTCCTTTATTCAGTGCTTGCTCTCCGTGTGCGCTGACGTGTGCTGCAAACTACGTTCGACGACCAACTGAAACAAAGGAACTGTCGCCCTGGATACCACCCCTCCGCAATCAGCCGTCTCAAGTGCTCAGCGCTCAGCTCCAATTTCGGCGCCGCCGCTCTCGCGAGAATCGAGGTGCGTCTCTTAAAACTGCCTGCCACAGTCGCGCGGCGCGCCGTTCTGGTTGCGTAATGCGTGGGACGGCAAAGCCCCTGTGCATGACCTTGGTGCACTTATTGTGAGTACTGAGCACTGCTACAATGTGTTGCAAAAACGCATTGTGGAATTTGACAAAATGCAATAGCCTATTACAGCCTTAAAGCATAAACAATCTATCCGTGCTAGAATTGTTTGAGTTTATGAATTTTTTCGGGATCCCGGGATTGACAAGATTTTCGGGATCGGGATTGGGATTGAAATATTTTCGGGATCCCGGGATCGGGATCCCGGGATTGCAATCCCTACATGCAACCGACACGCTGACATGCAACCGACACCCAGCCAACATGTAGCCGACGTCAGGCCGATGTCGGGCTGCTGTCGGGGCGCTAGGGGCCCGCTATCGGCTGGGGATTGAAATGTCGGACATCAGTCTGACGTCGGCTGGTTGCTATTGATATCCTTAATTGAACCAAACATATGTGACAAATTGTATTCAATGTTGTTTAAAGTTAAAATAATTATACAGATTGCAGACATAGGCTATATCGACATTGCTGTCAGGGTTCAGGACTGTCCAATGTCCACACGAGGAACCTGTTGCTGCACCAATTGCTGTACCCGCCACACCTCTGGCCTCCCACCCTGCCCGAACAATATCTTGTTGAAAGTGCCACACTGCAGTCTGGCTAATCATGAAAGGAATATTTATTGAATATATAGTTTACATATGATAAGTTCTGAATAATAATTTCCAAGAATGAAGAATATTAGCAAGATCTTAAAGCATATTCTACACATCTAATAAAACATCAGTAGATGTGATGCAATCAAGCATATGTACGTCAGTGCACTTTCTTATCCAGGGCAAGCAATGTCTTGAACACAAAAGCAATTTCTTACACAGACCTGTAATGTTTTAACTAAACCAGTAATGTTAATTTCTTACCAGACCAGTAATAAAATAAATGTATCAATTTAACATCAAAATCACACATTTCAATATGCAAATGGTGCATATGGAACCAGCATGCTAAGCACACACCAAGCATGTGGAGTTATCTAAAATGAGATGTAAATCCAATACAATCCATTCAACAAAAATGTAATCATTTGTCCTGTTCAAGCATTCATTCAAGCATTCATACCACATGTATGGTGCATAAACAACAAAGTTACACCATACTTATGGTGCATCAACATTGGTGGGTGTATTTGTGAATATTCCAATATTAGGTAGCCTTCTTTCTACTAATAAACAGGCAGAAACATACCTACCTACCTTAATAATAATTGAACCTCTATATCATATCAACAAGAAAGCCGTGTTTGTTGTCTGAGCTGCGGCATAAACGTAACTGTTCTTCCCAACACATCCTGTTCGTGAGCATGCCCTCTCTCCTGCCAGCATTTCTGCTGAACGTAACACACGAGGTGAGGTCAGCATCGACGTTACGGATTCTATCCAGTTTCTAGTACGACCCGATTACCGTACCTACCTAGGTACCTCCTACCTAGCCGAAATATTTTTTTTTCTCACCTGAGTTGAGACAGTTACATCAGCACGACATAATGCTCCTGACCATTATTGGTGTTGACAAAACCATCAAGAAAACAATAAGAGGAGGTAGGTACATATCATGATCATGATATGATATTCGACGAAAGAGGGGCGGCAACTGCAATACACAAGTGATTGTAGCGCGTTTGCACCAGCTGTGGCGCGAATTTTGGACAATGTTTTTGGTACACTACTTGGTTTTCTAAGTACTTTTGAAATCAATACCCCACGCACCGCATGGAACTAGAAATAAGTTTACTTTTGCCTTATTTTTAATAACGCAATTGTGATAATAGGTCTGTAAATACAAATAAGAGCATGTTGACATGAATACTGCTATTCTTAATAAAAGAACCTAGGAAATAAAAAAACAAAGTGACATAAATGGTACTGAACAATTTGACGTCATCCAGGAGTTGTATACAATCCCACCACTAAACCAGACAACGGCATCTCGGGCGTCTCTTTCGCTGACGGCCGCATTGGGAGTTTTGGATTTCGCGTGTGTGGTTGAGTGTTCGGTCCCTGGCTGTGCGAGCAATATTTGGTGAGTGGTTCGGTGTGTTTCGGTCTAGTGGTAAAAGTGGTGCCGTGTTCTCAATGACGGGACGTGAATTCAGTGCTGCTGGAAGGAAGATCGAGCCGGTGCGATCTTCCGTGGTTCCAGTTTGAGTGGTGTTGGTGTTAGTGAGATTCCGGTGCGACCGTTTTGTCATCACTGCGTGGGTATTGGCAGACCAGAATGTTTAATGCAAAGTGCTTGATTCATTCTGTGAAGTGATCGTATCGCCTTTCTTCAAAGATACCATCTACCTACCTACATACACACGTGGATCACCAAGGAGCTGCAGCGTCCCTAGGCATGGGGCTGTTTGCAAAAGGATGGTCCCTCTTGGGACTGGCTTTCTTTCTTAGTTCTGGTAAGTACATGTCATGTGCATTAATATCTCTGTTACAGCAGCATAGGTTGGGCATGTGGGGATGGGAGTAGCTGAATGAGCCTCTAATTGTGTACTCTTGTGCCAATGTAAAGTTATTGACTTTAATATTGCTGTGGCCCTAAACATAGGCACAAAAAGAAGATGCAAAACAGGTAATCCAGTACAGAAGTTTACATGAAACAGGAGTGCATAATGGTTAAATAGCACCAGTCATGCAACTACCCACCTATTAATCAGGAGATGGAATTTGAATGTTTGATAGTAGGTAGGTAGGTACCTAGGTTCCTAGGCAGGGGAAGAGGGGGGTATCGGAACACGTTCTGTTTCCTGAAAATCTACCTTTGGATGTCTCCCACATCATGTTCTGCACATAAATAACAAAAAGATGGTGGTATTCATAAATGATGGACCTGTCTCTACTAAAATATGAAGGTCTTATCACATAGTTCTACCTATTCTTTGTTTACGGAGCTTGTGAAGTTCACAGGCACCATTTTAGGCTTCCAAGAGGAGTTGGCTTAAGGAAACTATAAGGAAGTGACTTTCAATATTTTTGCAATACACCAGCATTTTAGTGGCTACTAATAGCTTGTACCACAACAGCTACAGTTAGGTAGGTAATCCTGCATAACAACATTTTCGTGTTCAGAATATGGCACACCACAACAAAATATTTATCTGTTTTAAAGTTGCTCTTTGCAAGTGGTTAGAGGATTTTTATTGAGAGGAACTGTTTGAATATGGATAGCTTGTTCATTTTTGTGTTCAGTAAACACAGGACAATTACTGGTTCAGCCATACAGAAGCAGCAGTAGAGCTATTTGTTGCATAATGCCTTAAGTGTTCAGAAACCCCCTCTTCCCTACCTACCTACCTACCTACTAGGACCTACCTGGGTTTTTATTATTTTTCATATTGGTTCAGTTATCAAGCAGGGTTGAACATATAGGCTCTTGCTGGATTTTTTGCATGATCCTCTCCAGATAATTAGTCTGTAATTTTTCTCAATTGGCCAATAAATTGAAATGGTACTGTATGGTTGGACAAATAGGGTTTTCCTGGATTTTTGGCATGATCTCCAAATAATCTACAATTCTAAAAAAAAAAAAAATTAAATATAATTTTTCCTATTTGGTGGACAAATGGTACTGTTCGACAATGAACTGCTCTTAGATCGTGTCCATTATTCACTGGAAAGTGCAAGCTGGGATTGTGATGGCACAGGGTGAAAGAAAATGTCATCCCCATATTGAATTACCCCCAAAATTGTCTCCCCATATCCAGGATTACAAAGCACAAATGCAACCCTGGTGGGCGCAAAATGACCACAGCAGTCGACGTGCCCTAAAGCCCAAATAACTAACTAACTGCAACCCTGGTTTCAAGATTAACTCACCTTGACCAGATGTCTGGCTGACACTGGAGTCCGAACCAGTGTCAAGAACACAAGGCTGATATAATATATCAGGATCTGTTGTTGCACTCAGTGCTTTGGCATTTGTGTTAATAAGCAATGGACCTGAAGATGTAATGTTCACTGTTTTCTATAAACAAACAATTAATGGTGAATAGGGGCTGGTTCCTTCCCTGTTACTTTTCCCAGACTATTCTGCTGTGCCAAAGGCAAAATCTGAGAATTTAGCCCTGCCCTGGACACAATCATCCATCCACCTATCAAAATCCTGAATCTGCCCTTGGATTTAATGATTTTTGTTTACATTGAGATATTTTGCTATCATAGCTGGCACTTTTTGACATTTTGTAAGCTGCTCTTTTGGCAACTTGTAAACTGAAGGCGATGCATATGTTGATAATTTCAGCATCCTATGACTGGCTGCTTCAATTCTGACTTATATCGCTGCTAGTGTAAAGTAGGTGTGTTTAAGGGATGCTTCTATCCATCAAAGATACCTACTTTAAAATCAACACACTCAAAATAATTTGGAATTATTGCCTTCCATTGCAAGTAGTTGGCCTACCCAAAAATCACAGGTTTAGAGCCAGTGTGTTGCCACTGGAGCCAGTTCTCTGAAGAGTGCAATATGCATCCATGTGTCATATGAGAATAGTGGCAAAGTAATCCATGCAGTATAAATGTTGCTCCTGTACAATGTTAAAATGATGTTTTTTTTTTGTTAGGTGTCGAATGTCAAAGTGAGTGCAGTAAGGATGTCGAAATTTGCCGTGAAAATCATGTTCTTTATTAGTTTGTAAACTGTATAAGTGCTTCAAGCTCATTGTTCAGCAAATATCATACCTTTTGTATTGAAAAAAATTGTATATTGCATATGAAGAATACTAATTGTACAGGAATATTGTACTTTTTTCATATTGACCGTACCGGTTTGTTTGTTTTAATAGGCGCACAATATTGGGATGCATACATTTATTATAACAATACAAAGGACTATGCCATAAATTAGTATTGCACAACAGACCAGAACATCGGAAATCCTTTGATCTGAAATTACGCTGTAGGATGTTTGTGTGTTACAATCCGTTATGGTGAGCGTAAGCATGCAACAAACGAGATAGTGTTGGAAACAAGACATGCAAACTTCTTAGAACCACAAGAAGCACGATGTCTATCCTCATTGGGAAATATTTTGATTCAGTGTTCAGAAAGTGATGTATTCCACCCTATTTCACCAATAATTTATCACTGCTCCTGTATATTCGCCCAAATGAAGTTGGGTGTAGCTTCCCTCATTGATGTGACCTCCGAATTTGTATCGATTTCCTACGGTTTTCAGTCTGTTTCGGTACCTGCCGCACCGACCCAGTGTGACCTCGTTCGGCTGAACTTGACGGGCTGCAGTTGGCATGGCCTTACCCAGATTTTCGAACGACAGGGTTATCAGGATAACATCCACCGGTACCCTGCCGATCGACCTCCCCCCCCCCCCGCTGTCGGAGCATCCTGCAAATATGATGGATGGATGAAATGATGGTGCAAGAGTATCTTGCAAAGATGATGCGCTAGGTCTGGTGACTGTTTGTGGCTGGCTGGTTGCAGTTCCAAATGACGTCCATTCTGTGGTGGGAAGTTTGCCTTTCAACCGACAGAGGGTCTCGACCACTTCGTTCTTGTGGATTAGTGGACGATCGTAACTCCCGCATCAAATGATGCCATCGAACTGAAAACTCTTGACCGGCTAGGCGACTTGGGGTCAATGCAACAAGCGCGGCCTGGCTTTGGCCCTATTCCCGCAAGCCTCCGTTGCGCGGGTTTGGATTTATATTTTGGAATCCCGGGTTTGGAAAGGATAATCTTCACTCCATCCATTTCGGAGAGGATAATTGTATCTCCGTGTATAACAACAGTAGTTAGCTTTCTATTTTCCAATGAGTTTGCTTGTTTTCGACAACCAATAAGCTCACGACCATTTTGAGATAGCACCATTCAACCTACCACGAGACAAATATAATTTTCCGGCGACGATAATGTTCTATACGGCAAAAACCCAGGACCGGACTATTTTCTAACCCTGCCATGGCACCCATTTGGACGCAATTTAGAGGAACATTCGGAGAAAACGGTGAACAACCAATTATGTTCCAAGTATTTTCATGTTTGACATTCATGGGTCAAAATTTAGAGCATTTTTCAGATTATGCGCTAGCGAGCATGCATCGATACGTGGGTGTCAGCTGCACATGTTGCTCGAAATTGAACTGTTTGCTTTGTCACGTTTGCTACTTTGTGTGATGGTGCTCCAGAGAGTTGCTGGTTGCTTGTGTTTCACGTTTTTGTCACATCCAACCTGTATCAAATTGACAGCATGGTTTCCTACTAGAGCGTTGGTGCGCCTGGAATAGTGATACTTACTATGCTGCATACGGGCATGCACTTTGTCCTTTGTGTTCACAAGCGGATGTAATTTGCGTAGACATTCCAGCTTTTTAGAGTTGTAGCTATCTGCTACCACATCGATAGATAAACGCAAGCCTTACGAAGCCCTCGAATTGTGTGCATTATGGTGTATGTCGTAAGAGAGTAGCGGGCTAATAACCTGAAGTGATGACCCATATGTGATACCCTGAAGTAAATTGCATTATTCAGATTGGCATTACTGACCATTTAGGTACCGTGAGCATCGCAATCATATCACCCCGAATGTCCTATTCTTGGGGGAGTACGTACCTAATGTCATAAGCATGTAGTGATAAATTGTTAGTGGAATAGGATGGGCTATACGACTTCCTGAACACTGAATTGAAATCCTTCTCAAATAATTATTGGCCTCGTGCTTCTTGATGGGGGTTTTTGGAGTCTCTATGCCTCACTTCTAACAGTATCCCGTTCATAAGTATCATGCTTCTGATCACCATAACGGGCCGTGTTATACGAACATCCTGCAACGCAAGTCCAGGCGAAAAGGATTACCTATCACGTGCTCAGTCATACAATGCCAGTTTATAGCATTGGTATTTTATCGCTATCGTTGATGTTTGTATCAATAAATTAGGCATGTATATTTCAAACCAAACGAAAGGGGTAGTCATTAAGAAAAGTGCATTATTCAGCTTGACATTGCTGACCATTTAGGTACCGTGAGCATCGCAATCATAACACCCCGTAATGTCCTATTCTTGGGGGAGTACGTACCTAATGTCATAAGCATGCTGTGATAAATTGTTGGTGGAATAGGATGGAATATACGACTTCCTGAGCACTGAATTGAAATTCTTCTCAAAGAAGTATCGACCTCGTGCTTCTTGATGGGTGTTTTTGAAGTCTGTGTGCCTCGCTTCTAACAATATCCCGTTACATGCATAGCACAATAATTTACACAATAAGATACAACACTGAATCCATTGCCATATACTGTGTGCACCTGTTACTAGCATAATTTCACATTTACAAGCATTGTTGAAGACATAGAAGATCCAGGGCCCAGCGAGAACCATGGGTCTCACCCTAAGTTGAAGATAATATATGGAGCACACACTTTTGTCTACCTAATCAAATATAGTGTCCTCACTCGGGGAGAAAGCAACCCTTTTCCAAGGCCTATCTCGAGTCAGGTTGGAGTTTGGACAATGTCGTTAGCTGCTGGAGTGTGGTTTAGTTACATATGTGGCGCGTGTGTCGATTGTGTTCGATATCAGTTTTTATCTGTGGGCGCGCCAATTTACCCAATCACAGTGCAGCATTTCAATGGCAATAGCTTAATTAGCTTTCGCCGAAGCGGCTTCGAAATCCATTGATCCATCGCCGAATTCGCTTCAGCCAAACTCACCGGTTGAAAATTATATAAGCGCATGTGCTGCCACGCCAGCCAAGCTCCCGTAGGAGGGATTTGATACGTGAATGTAAATACAGCTGTGTTATATAGAGTTGCGTTCCACGAAAGCTATTCTTTTTGTTGTCATGGAATTTCTGCATTGTAATTGGTTAACTTGGCGCGCGCAGTAAACAAAAAACTGGTATCGATCACAATCGCCACACGCGTCATATGTGTAGCTAATCGACACCCCAGCAGCTGATTTATATTGTCCAGGCCTGTCCTTTTCTTAGGCACACGCATTGAACGACTCTACACCATCTCCTCTGGGATCCCATTCCAATGATTTACTACTCGTTGGCTGCGTGTTATCTGTCATCTACGTTCCCTCCATACCCTCGGTTATTCCCGCGGTAAGGCAGTGAGGCTGGTCTCGTTGTGAGGTCAGCGACACGAAAATAATGTATGGACCATGTTCTCAAACAATTGCAACGAAGAACGTTCCAACACCTGCCATGGGCCCATCATGGCTATACCATCCAGTGGACACTTACTAACATCAATCCCATTTATCCACTCCACAATTCCCACCCCCTGCTGGACAACTTATAATTCAAAACTAAGATACTCGAACGTAAAATATTTATCCACCATATTTTTCATAACGTTCAATGAGGGCTCCCCATTGCATTTCCAGGCAGCTCATTCTGTCGATCAACCAATTAGGCAGTAATCAGCGTGCCTTAGTTTGTTTCATCCCTGTGATGCTGGAATTGAACAGTGTCCTGGTGTCCCGCATTGGCGATATCTGTGCACGATCTTCGATGGGCACTTCAGGATATATCGTGGAAAAATAAGTGTTCAAAACCGATGAGAGTTTTTATGAGATGCTTCTACACGATAAAATATCATTCCCGCTGGGCACGACAACAACGTATTCCTTCGGGGCGCCTTCTGAAAATGTTCCATGCATTTTGTTTCTCAACTTCCTTTTGCACTTTTCATGCTGCTCAGTGTTACAGCGTCAGTACGGGGATAGCCTACTGATGAGGAAGTCCAACCATGTTCGTGTCGATTCGTGGATGGCGCCATCCAGCGGTTTCCTCGCTTGATACTGCACATCGGACGTTGGAACTTTGTGGAACCTTGGCGTCCAGTTGAGAGCGCTATCTGATGCTTCCTCCTTCCGCACCTGTGAAGCGACTCGCACATTGCGAGTCACACCAGATGTCACCCCGCTTTGTGTGCATCTGGACATGAGATGTTGATGGTTGTTTTTGTCCGTCCCAGGTCGGTCCTTCTGCTTTACGTTCTCGGTATGGCACCATGGGCCGTTCGGCCAGTGGCCATCACGCTGTTGTTCCTCGCGATTGATGGCTGCTCACACCTGGACGCGATAATCGATATGGCCGCAAAATTATCGCACAATTATTATTAATTAAAAAGTAGTCGGCTCGGAGGTGTATCATAACCTCCTCTACAGGTAAACCTTCACAGCTCATAACCCCCACACATTCAACATACTCAAAGGGGTCGTAACCTCCACAGCTCGTAACCTCCACAACTTCAAAACGGTTAGAACTTCCACAGCTCGTAGCCCGACAAATCCGAAGCGATCATAACCTCCACAGCTCACAACCTCCACAATTCCAAAGCGGTCAGTCGGCGCGCCCTCAATCACCAATCCACCGCCACGAGATAATCGATGAGCAGAGTCTGATCATCAGTCAGCCGGAGGGAGCGGGGCTGGGGACAGTGCTCCCGCTATTGTGAGGGAGTGGATGGTGCGTGTTCTAGCCAGGCCGCAGGATGGAGGACGAGTCTAACTCTAGCTAACTAACTCTAGTAACTAAGTCTAACTCTAGCCGGGGTTTGTGCAGGGATCGGCCAGCTTGGACGACGCGCAAGGCTCGGGAGGGGAGGGAGCAGTGCGTCTCTCTGACCCTAACGTGGAAGCGAAGGGCGCGACAGCGCGGCGCGCATTGAACGTCTGCGACGGTTAACTGGTGGGGTTCGGGGTGGAAGACAATGCCGCGAATCCCGGCAACGATTGGGAGAGAGGAAATCAATAGGTGAGCCTTGGGTTTGTGGGGCTCGCTTAGTTGCGTGGGACATACACCGCGCTGCCATTGGTTTTCGCGAGATGGTGGTTAAGCTGCCTCTGACCAGCTTGTTGAGCCAGAATCAGCATAGTACTGATGCGAACACGGGACCACCACACTGCCAGCTCTCGGCGGAAGCGATGACATGGATCGCGGAAGTTCGATAAGGAGGGAATAGCAGATGAGTCATCGCATGATGATAGGGGGCCGACGACTCCTCTCGGGTGACTTGATCACGTGGAGGACGCTCTTGTAGCTGAAGTTTTTCCTCGAGGATGGGTGGCTGCCGCCACCCCGGTTTCGACGGGCCAGGGCGGCTGCGAGCCCACCGCCCCGGTTGCGACGGACCGGATTGCTGATTGCGCCGCTGATCGGACCAATGAAGCCCGGCCGGCCGCCTCTGCCGACGGCTGTGGTTATGCTGCCGTTCGGTGGGGCGATGGTGGGTGTCCGGGGCGCGGACAGCGCCGGCCGGCTGGGTCACTTGACACGGTGCCACCTACGTGTGGCACACGAGCGCGCTACATAATGGGGGGGGGGGGGGTCGGTCGTGATCACGCGGCCAAGTGGGCCCCACACGGCAAATGCCTGTTCAATGAAGTGTCTGAGTTATCAGCATTCAGGAATGTAACGAAACTACGAGGGCGATACAACAGTGATGAATGCGGTTCATCACTGTAGCTTCTGTAGTTATTGTAGTATGCGTCTTGTTGCCCTCCGCTCTCCGCTACTATCCCGAGCCCCACTACTACCACATACTCCGATGGGCGCAAAATGACCTTGTCAGTCGACGCGCCCCTGAGCTCCAATTCATCATCACTACCACCTCCGCTACCACTCCTCACATCCTGCGCCTCATTACATCCTGATCCTGCAGGATCAGGGTCCTGCATCTACATGCTGATCGCTGCACCAACGGTGCCTACGATGCAGCGCACTTTTAATCCCTAGTACTCCACCTCCATTGTCAGTGCCTCCATCTGCTTACTCAAGTCAACAATGACCCACAACACTCACACTGCCCGCGGCGAACTCCCTGCATGTGTATAGTTGTTCTGTTTTGTCTTCTCCTATTATACTTAGACCTACTTGGACCGGTAAAAAGATTCCCGGAACCTGTAGCTAATGTGGCGCTCCCAGGGTTCGAAAAATTGGTTGTTTTTGGTTATCTGGCACGCAGAGCATTATCATCTGCAGTAAAGTATTCCCTCATTTTTATCATTTTGGGGTGGAATGGTGCTGTTTAACAATTAACTACTGCGACAAAGCGCGCAAGATTCACTGGACAGTGCAGGGTGAGATTCTGATGTCACAGGTTGGAAGACAAATATCCTCTCCGCATTTGATTACCTCCAAATTGTCCTCTCCACATCGAGGATTACAAAGCATAAATCCAGCCCTGGGTGTTGCTGGTGCAGTTTATTTACCGCTTTAAAATAAATTGAATTGGAATAGTTTATTCCAAAGACAGTATTCAAAACTTAGATCAAATATATTAATGTTACACTAGTTTAACCTGGAGCACTTCTACAAGCGACAAAAAATAAGTAAGAACTGAGCCCCCACCAATGTCTTGAATGTCACCCAAACATACGTTCCATGAAGTGAAGGAAATAACAACAATTTGCAACACTAAAATAATTAAGCTGAGATCAGAAATATAATGTCCAGTAGCAGTTGATGCGCCCCTAAGCCTAAATAATCAATCAAAAGAAATAAAATATATCAAAATGCAAATGAAGCTACTCGGCTTAGCTTACATGACACAAGAAAAAAAAACAAGCAAACGAACCTACTGACGAAAAATTGTATGAGAACCGGCGGTCCACTCTGCTTTGTCGTATGCTTATGGTATGTTTGATCAAAGCTAAGCGGCCGCATGTGGACGGTGTCTTCGGGTACTCGGATGAGTCACGGCCACGCAGTCACGCTCGCCGTCTGGCTATGGCGGGTTTCCCGAGGTACAATGCTGCCGGCCGTGGTTGCTGGCTGCACTGCTGGCTGCACGGCGGAGTGACTTGCGGAGGACCGGATTCCACGCTGTGCGGCCTGTCGACGGTCTCGGCTTCTGTTCGCGTCTGCCTGGATCGCAAACTGCGCACCAACCCTTGCCAGCTGATATCTGAGAACACTCCAGATACTTCCGACCGGGAGCTAAGGGTGCGCTCCTGGACGGAATTATTCCGCGGATTCCGCGGTGTGTGACGTTGCATATTCCGTGGGCTGCTGTCGGCAGGTCTCGCGGGTCTCACGCTGTGCGTGCAGTATGCGAGCCATTCGTGTCGCTTCCGAATTTAACTGAGAAACTTGCATTTGCCTGCCTGTGCCACCTTGCCCCGTTGGTGGCATGCACACCCACATGCCTTTTGTGCAGCCCAACCCAATTGCATTGTCTTCACAAAGTTACTTTGCGGACTTTCCATATGTATCGTGGCCTGATCACGTTGCCCCGAGAGCGTCGCCATCGTGCACGAAGCCGAACAGGACATGGACAGCTTGTTACATTCCGCGCGCCTCTCGCCGAATCCACAAAATCTAGGCGTGGATATCAATATAATTTTGCCAAAACTGTCTGCTTTGAATCTGGAATCCTTAGTTTATTTTGGCTTGATATCACTCACTTCAAGTCTTTATTGTTTTACATTTTTCCTTCTTTAGGATCTTTATCAGCCAGTATCTGTCATGCTGCCTGGCGGGAGAACAATACCTTGTGGCAATGCAGGCTGGCCTTGGGCTTACCCAATCAGTGCTTTGTTATGCAATGTTTGATCCAATCATCTGTCGACTTCAGAATCCAATTCTCCACTTCAGCACATTTACTGAGCGCCCGTGCCACATGCGCACGGGACCGTTGCGTTTAAGTACATTCGTCTGTCGTGATCCTGGCTTAAACGCATTCGCCCAGCTTGCGCCTATGTTGTCTTCTTGCAAACATTCTGCACTCTGCGCTGCATTTCGCTGCGCTGTCGTTGCGCTGCGCTGTCGTTTCGCTCTCGTTCTCGGCGGTGTGAACCGGCCTTCATATTCGCGTTGTGAAGTGCGGTGATATGGTTCTAGTGTTGCCAACAATGCTTTGTGCCGTAGATATAAAGCCTGCTGTCTGACATATCTTGATGGGGTTGCGTGTACCGACGTTTGATGTGATGATAAACTGGTTCGTTGCACACACACCTGATGCATGCACAAACTTGCGTATGTTCGGTGGGAATTGACATAACTTCAACACGATTAAATCGATTACCATTTGGTATTCACATGCATGACCCTATAGCAGAGTTTTCCTCCGACCAGGTGAACGGAGTGCCAGAGTTGTCCTCCGACCAGGTGAACGGAGTGCCAGCGTTGTCCTCCGACCAGGTGAACGGAGTGTCTGGGTCGCTGCCGATTGGAACCATCTGGCTTTCCATCAACTAACAGTCAAACACCGGATGTGGCGTTTCTTCCGCGTTCGCTATTACACAATTGCGTGTAGCACCTGCTGCTGCCAGCTCGAACTATCCGGTGCATTAAAAGGTGGATGCGAAAGCCACAGCCGAAGTAGGCGAGGTGTCGAGCGTCAGTCCCGCGAAGACTTCGTCATTTTGCGTGCAGCACCTCACAGCCGCATTATTGAATAATAGTCCGCTATGCAACGCCTCGTTGAACAGAGACAAAGCCCGGCTATGTATAAATTTAACTTGTGCACACCCGGCCACGCTCCGTATGCACCCATATGCACGGCGAGGAGACGCAGCGCGCGCAAACCCGGGGCCAGTGAGAGTGCACGCCGCCGGTTTGCAGGGCAGGTCACGCCGGGGAAAAGCGAGAGTTGGCGGGAATTCGCGAGTGGTGGCGCGGGTCGGCCGGGCGCCGGCAATCGGCCACTTCCGGCGCGCCGGCCGCCGGCGCGTGATTGCGCGCGTGGTGGGACGCGGCGGCGTCGTTGTTGGTTATGGATGTGACCGCGCCACCCTTCAGGAGTTTAGCGCGCCAGTTACGCCGACTCTCGCGCAGTCGGCTGGCCGGACTGGACCCGGACGCGATCCGCGTCGCCGCTGTCGACGGGAGTCGCGACGGTCGGACGAGGCGAGAACGGGTGCGAGCGTGCGTTTGTGTCACGCAAATGGGAGGAATGACGCGGGCGAATGGCGGCACATTTGGCTTCGGCGGTATGCGAGAGCAATGTATGTGTATATGACATACGACATTTTCTGAATTGATGGCATGTCTTGGCTAGACCAATTCTGCAATTTGACACGCTCATCGAGACATTCAAGGAAATTATTTGGGCTGTTTTGTTGAAAAGGTTGGCCACGCTCCGTTCTCTCGCTGTACTCGCTCCACGAGTATTCCGCTCGCTGCATGAGGTTGCACTTCGCCGGTGATGCGTGCTAACCTTTAAATGCGTTTCCACTGCCGAGGAATGAGCCACATCACCAGAGCGTGGCCACTGTAAACACGGGCTTCTGTTCTATCTCCGCTTCCGCGATTCACATGCCTTCCTGCGATATGACAAACAAAACAATCAGCTCTGGTTGCGTTTACGGAAATGATCAGCTGGGATTCGTTTCTCTGCTATTAGAGCTGGAATTTCACCTCCAAGCCTCGGCATATGTGTTGTCCTGCCCGACGTGAAGTTTTTAAGCGCGCTCTTGCAGTTCATTCTTGATAAATGTTTGTAGTATGCTTGTGCCGTACTATAATTCACTTCTGTTGCTGTTTCCACCTGGAGTTCCTTGAAGTACACTACACAGCTTCACCCAAATCCATGTGCATCCCTTCAAACTGGCGAAATTTTGAGCGGGGACACTGGAAAGGCCAACGTTCTGATTAGCGTCTGGAAAGGCCTCTGATGCCCTGGAAAGGTCTCTGATTAGCGTCTGGAGAGGCTGGAAAGGCCAACGTTCTGGCCATATTTGTCCCGTGTACGAGTGTGATCTCAATGTTTTATCGGGGCGAACTTGTCGGTGCTTGCCGGGCGCCGCTTCACTCAGCCTTCGTTCATTGCTGTCGTTTGGAAGTGGCACAGGTTCGCATAATGTGCCCGTTCTCCTACACCCCGACGAAGCAGAATGGTCGGCGCTTTCTGTACGTTTTATGTAAATGTTGTTGATAATTGAGTTGGATTGCTGGCACGTCGCACAGACAATTGCTTAATTATGTCATGACATGCCCTCATGGCATCTAGACATTAGGGGATGTCCCCATCCTAGCCCCGCCTTCAGCGCCTAAAATATCACACAAACTATAACGTAAAATTCCCTTTACGTAAACGTCCACATGCCTGCACCTTGATCGCAAACACCCGCTTTTATAGTCAGACATGTAACGTACTCGCTTCAAAGGTGGCGCAAATGACCTCTGTGGTCCGGTACGCCTAAAAAAATCACTCTCCCACCCATGTGCAGTGAAATTGAAACTTGCCTGATGCTTCCAATTTCTGCAATATACGAATACAAACCTGTGACGTCATCAAGGCTTGAATGCGAACTTTGGTGTACCTTTTAAAATAATGGTATTTTTGCGGCGTTTAATAATGGTGTTTTTGCGGCGTACGAGACATTGGTCTTGTCAAGGCTATTTCTTGTATAGCATTGGTCTTGTATGACTAAGGTTTGCTTAAAAGTCATGTGAGCCACAGCTTTCTTTTTTATTCTTTTAGGAATACCAATTATAATGCAGTGGCCATGCAGCTTCTTGCTGACTTTTCTCTGTCATGGTATCATAAGCTGGCAGATTTGCCCACACATGGCTCTCGTTTTTCCCCATATCAATATTTAGTGCATGCATTGTCATTGGGCATGTAGGTAGGTAGGTACCTAAGTAAATATCAAGCTGATGGTGTGATAGGTGGGCTGCTGAAGATAATTATAGTTTGCATATCCACAATCTCAATGATGATCGTCATTGGTGTTCACTGGACAATGCAAGTTTGACAATGACTGGAAATTAAGAATGGATTTTTTCCTGTTTAAGCTCATATGCATGTGGTTTTGCCATTGGTGGCATGTACAAACATCAGTATGACAATCCAATTGTTGTTTTGTGGCTTAACATTTTTAAAAAGACAATCTGGTTTAAAATGCATCATCATCGAATCTTAACATTGTATGCTGTAAGTTTTCCTTCCACAGTGGAGGGAAATCTAGCTATTTTGTTTTTTTGCACATAATTTTGAATTGTGTAGCAAAAGTTGGATACTCAGTCCACTATCTAATCCAAATCCGTTCTTTTTCAGTACAAAATGTGCTGGTTAACATCAACTAAGTTTTATATGTACCTAACACAGTGTTTTTCTTCTTTTTTTCCTTTAGCTTTTTATCAGCATAAAAATAGCATGGGTTATTGGGGGGCCCAAATCAACATTGGGGGGGCAAGATAAGCATTGGGGGCCATGGCCCCCGCAAAAGGATGCAAATCGACGCCCCTGCCTCATTCATTAGCACATTTCGACACGCATGGAAAGCAAAAATCGTAGCCCAGGCCCAGCGAGGGACGGATGCAGAAGTTCTCCCGGTGGGAGGTACATTTCCTCGAAGGTGTGCCTTCAGCGGAGACATTCGTTGCGTGAGGAGGGCGTACACTCCAGCATAGTGAAGTTGCACCTTTTCGTCCAATAGGCCTCCTTTTCCTCTGAATAGGGTGTTTTTGGCTGAAAAATAATCCGTTCAGCTAGGGGTATAGGTTAACTCCAGCCTTTCTGAATTGGTGCTTTTCCCCGCCCGAGGGTCTTCATCTTTCTAAGGGTGCACGTGTAGGGTTGGATTTTTTCTTTTGTAATCTGGATGTGGAGAGGAAAATGTTTCGGTAATTGGGTGTGGAGAGTACATTTTTCTTCAAACCTGTGATATCAGAATCTCAATTTGCACGTCCTGGTGCATATTGATGCATATGGTGCACTTTATTACAAAGACGTTCATTGTTAAACAGCACCATTCAACCTCCACATGATACAAATGAGATGATAATTTTCTGTATGTGATTATGTTCTGGATGACAGAAAATCCAGGCACAGCCTGTTCTCTCACTCTGGCTACATGCCATGGGCGCGAAATGACCAATGCAGTCGACGCGCCCTAAAGCACAAATCCACCACATCTGGCTACATGCCTCCAGTGCCCTCCCACCTGTATCCAACCCTGAGACCAGCGGGTTTCACATTGCTGTAGCACTTCATCTATCCTGTCGTATTTGTGGCCATGAGTGTGGCTACCCACTAGTGAACAAGATGAAATTTCACTTTATCTCGACTTACCGGTCCGTGCGATTTCGTCTGTCACTCCGTGCTGCGGCGCATGACCTGACCCGTGTCGTGCCCTCAGCCGCCGCCGCCGCCGCCGCCGACAGCCAGCAGGGGCCCGTGTTTGTGCTCGAGCCTCCCGACAAGATCGACTTCAGCAACTCCACGGGCACCGTGGTGGAGTGCGCAGCTCGCGGCTTCCCGCCGCCGCGGGTCGTCTGGGTGCGCGGCGACGGAGAGACGGTGGACAGCGTGCCCGGCCTGCGAGAGGTCAGTCGATGACGGGGGTCACGTCTGGGTGGGGGATAGACGAGCAGTGGACAGCGTGCCCGGCCTGCGAGAGGTCAGTCGATGACGGGGGTCACGTCTGGGTGGGGGATAGACGAGCAGTGGACAGCGTGCCCGGCCTGCGAGAGGTCAGTCGATGACGGGGGTCACGTCTGGGTGGGGGATAGACGAGCAGTGGACAACGTGCCTGGCCCGCGCCAGGGCCGTCGATGACTGGAGTTCACATCTGGCTGGGGGACAAATAAGTAATGAACAATATGCCTGACCCGCGCGAGGGCCGTCGATTACTGGGTGTCACATCTGGGTAGGGAGTAGACGAGCAGTGAACAGCTTACCTGGCCCGCGCGAGTCCTATCGATGAATGGGGGTCACATCTGGGTGAGGGACAGACAAACAGTGAACAAAGTAGACCGCGGTAGGTCGGTGCATGACTGAGGTTTGCATCTGGGTGAGGGACAGACAAACCGTGGACAAAGCCCGCGATAGGTCAGTGCATGACTGAGGTTTGCATCTGGGTGAAAGACAGACAAACCGTGCACAGCCCGCGATAGGTCACTTGTCACATCTGAGTGCCGGGGTATGGACAGTCCGGGCGGCGGTCACGGTCTTTCCGGACATCTGACCGATTCGCACGTGATCGGTCCGTCGATTGGAGGCATGGTTTATCCGGAATTACACCATCCGGAGTGTTGCTGGTAATGTTCAGGGGAAATATCAATAATTTAACTCGCCCACCCCCTCCTGTTTTGAGCAGTAGATTGTGGATAAAATTGTCAGCTGCGTGGCTCTCCATGACCTGTGGCGGTCTATTATCGTTCCTGTGAACTGAGCACGCCCCGCTGACCCTGACCCAGTCAACCCGCGAAACTGAACGCCTGGGTCGTGTATTGGAGATATAAAATAATTGTGTGGTAACTACCATGCTGGTAATGGTGACGACGAGCCTGTTCTGCGCCAATTTCTACCACGTGCCAATCGTCCAATCGACTTGGTGCCAGCCATTGACCCACCCGCCTTCGAGTCATGTGGTCTGGCGGCCGGCGCCCGGCCCGCCCGGCCGATGTATACGCCAGCCGGGGCCTCGCGTGCGCCGCTTCCTGTGTGACGTGTGCTGGCGCGGAATGTTGGCGGGCGCGGTGCCGGCGCAGTCCCTGTCGCGGCCGGTGCCGTCTGCCTGACACACTGACCGCCGGATACCGACCCAGCGTCCGCTCACCGAGAGCACGCGAGGCTGCCGCGTTCTGCCCGGGAAGGCCGCCGGGTGGGCGGGTCGGCCGGGGGTCAAGGTGCGCGTGTCTCCGCTTCTCACAGCTCAAGATCGCGGGGCTCGCCGGCGGCGCCCTGTCGCAATGCCGTGCGAAACTTGGCCCGCCGCCGGCCGAGCTGCCGGAAGGTCTGCGCGAGCCGCTCCCCCGCCGCCCCCGCCCCCGCCCCCGCCCGGTCGCAGATGGCCCGCGTCTGATGGACATACCATGCCCGCTCTGTGTCGCTGCTCGTCACGCCGGCCGCTCACCTGCTCCGCGGAGGCAAGCCGTCGACGGACCGTGGCGCACCCGTGTAATGGCGCTTACTTGAGAGGCCGCCGTCGCCGCTCGTGGGTGGGTGGGTCGCACCAGTGTCCAATGCCGCTGATATGAGACGCCTCCGCTCGTGGGTGGGTGGGTCGCACCTGTGTGCAATAGCCCTCACCTGAGACGCCGCCGCTCGTGGGAGGGTGAGTCGTACCTGTGTCCAATGACACTGACCTGGGACGCCACCGCTCCTGGGTGGGTGGGTCGCACCTGTGTGCAATAGCCCTCACCTGAGACGCCGCCGCTCGTGGGAGGGTGAGTCGTACCTGTGTCCAATGACGCTGACCTGGGACGCCACCGCTCCTGGGTGGGTGGGTCGCACCTGTGTGCAATAGCCCTCACCTGAGACGCCGCCGCTCGTGGGAGGGTGAGTCGTACCTGTGTCCAATGACGCTGACCTGGGACGCCACCGCTCCTGGGTGGGTGGGTCGCACCTGTGTGCAATAGCCCTCACCTGAGACGCCGCCGCTCGTGGGAGGGTGAGTCGTACCTGTGTCCAATGACACTGACCTGGGACGCCACCGCTCCTGGGTGGGTGGGTCGCACCTGTGTACAATATCCCTCACCTGAGACGCCGCCGCTCGTGGGAGGGTGGGTCGTACCTGTGTCCAATGACACTGACCTGGGACGCCGCCGCTCGTGGGTGGGTGGGTCGCACCTGTGTGCAATAGCCCTCATCTGAGACGCCGCCGCTCGTGGGTGTGTGGGCCGCACGGTGTCGGCCAAGTCCGCGGCGCCACGCGGTATGGTGTTCTCATTGACGTGAATTAGGCAGCCAATGACGCGGTGAACGACGGGTTCCCACCAACTCGAGCACATTTTATCATTAGTCCCAAGTGTGTCATGGAAAGATATGATTTCAAGGTGACGTCTCTCCTAAATTCAAGCTGATAAATGATCGTTGGTGACTTTGTTTAAATCTGACTGGGGCACTGGTGAACGGGAGGTGTGCTGGTTGGTCAGACGCATACATAGCCTGAATCATGCTGAGAAACGAAACCAGGCGAAGTTTCGCAAGTTGTTTCCCAACGTTTACGTCGGGACATATTAAGATACGTGTAACATGTTTTAATAAGTCACATTTCATTGCCCTTCATTTAGTCGAGGATATTTGACTATCAGGGGTAGTTGACAAGGGTCAACCAAGGGTACTTGATTGAGACTTTGCGAGGTGGAGAAGACTACTCGGATGTCTTCCGATTCCAAAAGCTCTACTCTGCCATGTATATGACGGCGGCTGTGGTCGGGTGTCTGCTGTGGGGCCGTGCCATTGAGTGGAGCGGGGAGTGGGCCGTGCCACGGAGTGGAGCGGGGAATGGGCCGTGCCACGGAGTGGAGCGGGGGTGGGCCGTGCCACGGAGTGGAACGGGGAGTGGACCGTGCCACGGAGTGGAGAGGGGGTGGGTCGTGCCACGGAGTGGAACGGGGAGTGTGCCGTGCCACGGAGTGGAGCTGGGAGTGGACCTTGTCACGGAGTGGGGCGGGGAGTGGACCGTGCCACGGAGTGGAGCGGGGGTGGGTCGTGCCACGGAGTGGAGCGGGGGTGGGCCGTGCCACGGAGTGGAACGGGGAGTGGACCGTGTCACGGAGTGGAGCGGGGAGAGGGCTGTGTCACGGAGTGGAGCGGGGAGAGGGCCGTGTCACGGAGTGAAGCGGGGAGTGGACCGTGAGTCGCGGCTCCGGCCCAGACGTACACTGTCTGGACACCCTGCGGCCGGCATGGCTGGCCCGCCCAGCCGAGGGAGGACACGGCTCCCGCGGATGCCGCCGTTCACGCTGTGGTGAGTGGTGAGACTACGGGCGTGTGCCACGCGCTGAGTGGCCTGGCGTCCGTGAGGGCCGCGGTGGCGTCCGTGTGGGTCGCGGTGGCGTTCGTGCGCCGCGGTGGCGTCCGGCCTTCACTGGCACTTCCGTCGGATGCACGCGTAGGCTGCGCCTGTCCTACCCGCATCAGCCTGATTATTAGTGATAGTGCTCATTGCACTCAGCCTGGTGGTCACACCCATCTTATTCGGCATGGAGACTAAGCTCGTCGTTCTGGGAGCGAAGGTCACGGCTACCTCACTCAGTCACGCCTAGCCCACTCAGCCTGAAGGTCACTTCTGTTTCACTCAGCCTGAGGGCTACGTCTGCACTTGTCGACCTGGTCGTCACAACTGTTTCACTCAGCCCAGCGGATACACTATCCTTCTCGTCCTGACATGTATCACTTCCCCGTCAGCCTAGAGTCATCCCTATCCCTCAGCCTAGCGTCAGCCATATCCCTTCAGTCCAACGAACACCCTATCCGTCACATCCCGAATGACACCCATATTTTTTGTATTAGTGTATCAGTTACCCCTGGCCGGTATACTGACTGCACGCGGACGTGACCAACACTGGCGAGCGCGGCGGCCTTGCATTGTGGTGACGTCACCGTGCGTGTGGTGACGTCACTCGGCGGCGCTGAGTCAGCCGGCACTGCTTAGAAATGGCATCGGTACGGGCTGGACTCAGTTGGTTGTTCTCCGTGGAGTATGTAGAGTGGGGGTGATTCGGCGCCGCCGCGAGTGCAGCTCGCCGTCGACGGCGATGACAGTGGTGCGCGTCACCAGTTACAGTCGCACTTGACGTGGGAGAGGTGCGCGCGGCTGCAGCACGTGACAATGGGTGTTGTGTTACGGCCCCGCTGCACACGTCATCTGCTCACCCGGCACTGCTCTGGATACCTGCACCGTCGCTGTCACCATCCACCGCCTCGGACACCCGCACCGTCCCTGTCGCCCTCCACCGCCTCGAACAACCCGCATCGTCCCTGTCACCCTTCACCGCCTCGGACACCCCGCACCGTCCCTGTCACCCTTCACCGCCTCGGACAACCCGCATCGTCCCTGTCACCCTCCACCGCCTCGGACACCCCGCACAGTGACTGTCGCCCTCCACCGCCTCGGACAACCCGCACCGTGCCTGTCACCCTCTACTGCCTCGGACACCCCGCACCGTGCCTGTCGCCCTTCACCGCCTCGGACAACCCGCACCGTCCACCGCCTCGGACACCCCACGCCCTGCCTGTCACCATGCGCTCTCAGTGATTCCCTTGTGTTATTCTGGACACCTCAGCTGTCGCTGACATTCCACGCCATCGCTGCCGTCCTCCACCGCCACCCGCTCCATCGCTTAGGTGATATACTGATAGTGATGCCTTCCCAAAGAAGGTAATTACAGGTGGCAAATATAAGGACCGAAAGCCCGGCCAGGACCGGTCCAGGCCAGGTCCGGTCTTTGAAAAACCGGACTTTTTGACCGGTCTTTGGAATATACACCGAGCTTTAGCAGCCGGTCTGTCGGTTCATTTTTCAATGAACAGCTCAAAACTTAATGATAGTAATCATGCAACTTGTGAGGCCCATTTTCAGATTCTATCCAGCAATTTGGTTGGGTGGATTCAACAAGCTGATGAAATAATTGAATAATTCCAAGATATCTGGAATACAAATTGTTGAAAACAGTAGTTCATCAGTGGCATTCGTTATTAGCTCCAACATGTCCATGATATTCAGTGTCAAGAGCATGACTTGCGCCTGCAATAGTTACCAGCAAATGTTTCAATTGGTTCCACTAGATAGCAAGATGGGCGCTGTATAAGCTAGGCAGTTGATGCGCCCCTAAACCCCAATAACAACAACAACAACACTAGATATCAAGTAATATAATATGGTTGGAGCCAGGCTGAAATATCTAGTACATAGCTTCAGCAAGTCTACCAGCAAAATTTGTATTTATGACTGTACAGGCAATCTCCATCATCATCTTCAAAATGTGTTCACCCACAATGCAAGCAAAAGCAAAATGTTGGCCCGGGCTTGGGCTCCAACATTTTGTGTATTTGCCACCTGTACTGGCAAGTCTAAAGTTGGACTCCTCTCATTTACCTCGCTCAAGAACCAACGTACTTCCATGGAACCTGTCTCACCGTTGACACCTTTCGCTAATGAAAACCTGCAGACCATACCACCGAGGTGTGAGCGCGAACTGGGTCGAGCTTAGGTGGTAGTTGGGGGACGGGGGTACTGAGCAGGTCATGGGACCGAGTGTGGTCGGGCATGACCGAACTTGGGTCGGTGGGGAGGGGGAGGTGAGGCGACTCTGGTGAAATCGGAACGAATATGCTGGGGAATGACCTAGACAGGGATGGGGGGGGGGCGAGGGGCGAGATCGATGAGACACGGCCGAGCTTCGGTGGGACGGAACGGATCGTGTCTCTGTCTGTGGTCGAGTCCGACGCGGAACTGCTGCCATTTCGTGACGGCCGGGCGGCCGTGAGTCCCGTGAGTCAGTGGTTGTCCGTGATCCTGCGGCGTGACTGGCCGTGACGGCCGGGCGGCCGTGAGTCCCGTGAGTCAGTGGTTGTCCGTGATCCTGCGGCGTGACTGGCCGTGACGGCCGGGCGGCCGTGAGTGCCGTGAGTCAGTGGTTGTCCGTGATCCTGCAGCGTGACTGGCCGTGCCGCTCCCCGTGATGCCGACCCACACTTGCCGGCTGACCGCCGCCGGCTGCCTCAAGGGCACCTCGGCCGTGCGCGATGCCTTCTGACAAGGCCGATGGAAAGTGCTCAAAGTACTACTGAAGCATGAATCGGATCCTTCGTGAGAGGCTTTTTATCGAGGCAGTTGTTGATAATGGGCGGTGGGGGTCCGGCGACAGATGCACCTCGGAACAACGGAATCATAAATATATACATAAATGCGTCGATAGTTTTACAGTGAGCCATGTGTCCACCTCGTCAGGTGAACCATTTGTCCGCCTCATCTGCTGATGACCGTGTTCGGCTTCCGTCCCCCTGCGCTGGCGAAGCATTTCTCATGCAGCGTGCAGTTAGTCTGGCTATTTCTTAGTCATGTTACCTGTTCTTACTTATGGCCAGACTTTTGCTATAGGGGAATACACCCCTTATATATAGGGGAATACATCCCTTATCAATCCCTTAGGGATTGCTAAGGGGTGTCGGTAGCTCGGTGGTTAAGCTGAGCGTCTGGCAATCAAGAGGTACGGGGTTCGATTCCCCGCGATGCCCGCCCTTCCTGCCAGGGTGAGAGGCAGGCTATGCCATATGGCCTCAGCTGCTGAGTGCGTCGTAAAGCCGCAATCCAATCTCGGGTTGATAACCCTTGAGTTGCCTGATGATGCTCAGTAAATGCAAATTTTCCAAGATCATTGCATTCGGATCACGCTGGCTGGACTGTGTGGCATTTGGATCAGATCCCTCGGAGCTCTTCGCTACGAACGAAATAGCAGTAGACTATAGAATGTGTCGGCATCGCTGTGGGATGAGTCGAGTTGCGTGACTTGGTGACGCCGTCGCTCGGCTGTGGCGGAGGGAAACGTCTGCTGAGCACTCGGGGGTCCCGGTAGTTCAATCGGTAAGACTCTTGATCGTAGGGTTGCGGGTTCGAATCCCATAACCGGCGGGATTACCGAGTCCATCCGCAGCCAATCGCGTGAGAGGTTGGCGACGTTATATAACCTAGCAGTTGAATGCGCGGTAAAAGAACTGCAGGCTCTTCTGACCACTGCTGGAGCTGCATGACCACTGCAGTCGATGCGCCACTAAACCCCAATGTCCACTGCTGGAGCTGAGTCACGTGACGTGATGAGGCCGCCACTCCGCTGTGGTGGGGTGGGGGACGGCTGTCCCGCAGTGGTCCTCTCCTGAGGCTCTGCACGTGGACGCCACCTGCCTGTAGCCGTGCAGACTGGGAGCACCTGCCGCGGACAGCCTTCCCGCGATGGGGAGGGGCAGCTCCACTGGACGTGTTGGCACCTGGCCGCCAAATCCTGCCTGATGTGACCCGGTTATGCACTGTGTGCGTTGGCAACAGGCGCGTTCCTGGATTTTGCAAGCGGATCCTGGACTTCGGCAGCTGGCACAAACAATTGAATGTTGCATTCGGAAAACGCATGAACGAACTGGCATAGATCCTGCATGCTTTAGGTAATGGTACTTTAATATTTAAATCATCGGTCCTGTATTTCTTTTTGATAAGGTGGCATCGAGATCCTGAATCCAAAGGTCCTCCGTCTAAACAAGCTCTATCCAGGGAGATCCGTCGGCGAAGGTAGCCTCTCCATAGGATATCTGAAAAGCATAGAGCAAAAGCACGTAGCTCTTTTATGCTTCCTTAATTAGCGATAGATCTGGGTTCCGGTAGTGCAAAGGGTAACCAGTTTCCAAAGTGTGCTGATGAGGAGGATAAAATCCAAGCGTTGCTTGTGGGAACGAATCTTGCGGGAACTGTGTAACAACTCATATTTTTAAGCTTGCGAAGTCCTTCGGGCGTACATCACGGAAGATCCTGGAGATGGCATATTTCCTCTTTCGCCGACTGTAAAAGAAAATATGATCCTGGATGTGGCAGGTCTTTCAACAAGCAGGCCACGGGGAAGCTATGTTTAGGTTCAGCGCATGCACGAAATACAGCCTTGCTTTCATTTTTTGCCTGCCTTTGAATACTGTGAGAGGTCTTGTGCCCCATCGGGTAGGGACGCAAGACCATTGGGCGCTCCACTGATCTCCGCTTGGTGTTGCAATGTATATTCACACCGCTAAAATGGCTGGCGTGTTGTATCCCACCAGCAGTGGATACAGCGTGTCTAGTCACTATTCGAATTGTGAGCATTGTTGAACAAATAGTCCGTTTCTGGAGTTTTACCATACAGAACATGTTCCTTTCCAGACAGTTATCCTCTGCTGTTGATATTAGGAGGTTGAGTGGTGTTGTTTGGCGATGAAAGATACGATGATTGTGAACGATCTGCTGTTGAATGATAAATTGCTCAAGATTTACTGGAAAGTGCAAACTGAGATTCTGGTGTTACAGATTTGAAGACAAAAATATCCTCTACATCTTCGACTACCACAAAACTGTCCTCCACGTCCAGAATTACAAAGCACAAATCCAACCCTGGTTGTGGGCGTGCAGGTCGGCGCCCGACTTGATGTGTCTCGGGTGTCTGCCGGATCTGGGTAGTGTGGGCGACAAAAACAAAGCCTGGTACTGCCCAACGGCTACCCTCCCACTCCACGCCCTCTACTGCAGCGCCACACGTGCTGGCGTGGTGTGGCTGGACCGTCACCGTGCACACGGGACTGCGAACCATACAATTGAGTACACTCGTTTGGTGTGTTTTGAGAGGTACCCAACTTTAGGACATCGATATCAACGATAATGATACAAATATTTTTGGGTATTATACAACTTAGGACAATCTAGGTAATTCATTTACCTGAAATCGCGCTACAGTATGTTCGTTATCACGATCACGGATCCGTTATGGTGAGAATAAGTGTGATACTCATAAACTGGGTACTGTTAGAAACGAAACATGCAATCTTCACAAACACGCACAAAGAAGCACGATGTCGATAATTATTTGGGAAGGATGTCGACTCAGTGTTCAGCAAGTGGTATATTCCACCCTAGCTCACGAATCATTTATCACTGGTGTGGCCTGACCGTCACCGTGCACACGAGACGGCGGCGCCATCCGTGCATTCTTCGGCCCAACTGTTTGCCAGGGTGGGTCACTCCACACTGATGCACCAGGGAATTTTTGGTTGATAATCACTGGGTGGGTAGGTTGGTTAAGAAATGGCTCACTGGCGCGACTCCCGACTGCGAGCGTTTTTACTGGATTTCCACTGGTACCCTAAAACCTTCGGTTCAGGGGACGAGTGGTCTAGGGGTAAGATGCTCGTCTCACAATCGAAAGCTTGTGGGTTCGAGTCTCACCTGTCGCTACTCTTCGCTCGCGACCAATCGGCGTGAGAGATTGGCGACGCTATATGACTCAACAGTCGACGTGTCGTAAAACCAATAACCAACCAATCATCGATACAGGTATCCATATTCCCCAGTATAGGTGCCATTTTTAGCCAACTTACCCACACAGTGATTATACAAAAAAAATCCATGGTACATCAGTGTTGAATGGCCCAGCCTGGCATACAGTTGGGCCGAATAGTGACTGTGTTGGTTGTTTGGGCTTTAGAGCGCATCGACTTCATTGGCCACGTAGCGCCCACGAATAATGAGTGGTACGGTAGGTGTCATTTCCCACGTGTGCGCTGTATTTGGTCTAGCTGACGGCCACTGGGCCGAGTGGCAGTCCTACTGCAGGTCAGCTAGTAGAAGCGAGTGCTTCTGACCGGTTAACGCTTCATTCGAGTGTGAGCAGGTATGCTGTTTTTATGCAAAGCTTTGTCAGTGGTTTGCCCTTGAGAACCAATTGCGTGTTGTGGTCGGGTGGTATACGGATGGTCGAGGATGGAAATATCCTGGACAAAAGGTTCTGAAGTCGAATGCATTTATACCTTATGTTGAATAACGAGAAAGTCGAATACAATCTATGCGTTCTCATGCCTGGTAATTAATACAGGTTAAGCATGGTGTCACATTGGGCCTATAAGAGACCGGAGTATCGCTGGTAAGTGAAGCTCGTCATTGAGTTGCATGTGGAGACCTTGAGTATCGCTGGTAACTAAAGCTCGCCATTGGGTGTTGTCTATAGAGACCTTCAGCATCGCTGGTAACTGAAGTTCATCATTGGCTGTTGCCTGTAGAGACCGTGAGTATCGGTGGTATCTGAAGCTCGTCATTGGGTGTTGTCTGTAGAGACCGTGAGTATCGCTGTTATCTGAAGCTCGGCACCCGCAAACAGCAGCTGAGCTGAAATTGAAGCTCCCAGGCTGCCAGGCTGAAGCTGCCAGGCTTGGCACATGGGCCAATATTCCACACAAGGACTCGAGGGCTTAGGAGTGCATCGACTGCGTCGGCCATGCAACTCCACGCAAGGACTCATGCTTGTGTTCAGCACGGTCCTTGATCTCGACTGCTGCCCCGCAAGACCCCCGACACTAAGCAGTCCGCTGTTGGTTTGTGTGGTAGTGTTGTTGGCTCGGCGAGCTGGTAGCGATTCGCCAGACCTTGAACGTCGGGGACATCTCTCCTTTGTGACGTTGGCTGGGTTCTCGGTGCGGGGTTCGTGACGTCGTGACTGCCGTTGTCTTCGGTGCGAGTGCGCCCAGCTCGCATTGCCGAGCCGATGTTGCGAATGTTTGGCAGCCGGCCTCGGCTCTCACGGCACGTGGCGCGCCGCTGCCGGTGGTGACTCATCGCACAAGCAGCCATTGTGTGGCGTCCATGAGTGTCCTGCGCCCCGGCTGGCTCAGCTGGCAACAGTTTGGCAGTCGGAGGCGCGAGATCAAGATTGATCGTGTAGTCTAGTGAAAGCGAAAGAAACGGTTGGGATGGAAGTATGACATTTGAACTGTTTTTCAGTTGATTCAGGCATCTGCCGTGGCTGCGTTTAATTCGTGAGGGGTGAGCAGTACTAACGTTGTTGATTTTTTAACAATGTATGAAGTGCTCGTTCGTATGGCACCATGCTGAAATCTGCAGTTATTGGAGGCGGCCTCTGTCAGGTACGTTGGAGTCCTTGCTTAGATACGACTCGACACTCACCACACGACCGTCGCCACTGTCTGCTGCAACGGTTGCCAAAACTGCCACAATTACTCAATTATGACTTTCTGGAAGTTGTCTGGTTCCAAGGATGGCGCCAGACATATTCTTCCAGTAGGAGGGGGGCCTGAAGGGGTCTCCTGGGGCTGGGGCCAGGGGTCCTCATGGGCCCAAAAAGAAGCATTCTCGAGCACTGAGTAGCATGGGGATTTCCTGATGTATTTCTGCTGCCGTAAGACCGATATCCATCGACTCTGCCGCCTTAGGAGCCTCCTCACGTTGGCTGAGGCCTCTTTATCTGTCGTGAAGTCCTCCTTTTCTATCCTCGGGACCTCCTTTTCCAAGTGTTGGGACTCCTCACTCATTGGGGCCTCCGATTCCATCCGATCCGGCCGGTCGAGCCCGCTCCTGCCGTCCTGACACCGTCTCGGGGCGGCAGGGGTGATCGACCGACGACGATCCGCGTGCGCGTCACCGGCCGACGCACCGACGCGCCGGACGGACGGCGCGTCGGCGGCACGGCTCGGGAGCGGACACGCACGTCCGGGGCACGGTCACTGGTCAGCCGTCGGCTGCCGCCGGCGTGGCGCCGTCCGGGGATGGCGCGGCCCGTGTGCACGTCGGCGGCGGGCCGGGCGTGCTGTGCACCGTGCACTGCACCGACTGCCGCACGGCTGTATGTTTGTTCAGTGGTGACTGTCGCCGGCGGCGGTTGGCGTCAGCGCCGGCCGCCGTCATGCTTCCTTCCTCTTCCCACCCTCCCACCGCTACTGCGTCCGCCCCCGCCCCCGCCCGGCCTCTGGCCCGAGCGCCACTCAAAGTGCGGGGTGGGGCATGTAGGATGGAACACGACGGCGGCGGCGGCGGCGGCGACTGACGGCTTGTGTGTCGGCTACAGGACGGGACCCGCGGGGCGGGGACATGTAGGATGGAACATGACTGTGGCGGCGGCGGCGGCTGATCGCTGTGTGTCAGCTACAGGACGGGGCCCGCGGGGCGGGGACATGTAGGATGGAACATGACTGTGGCGGCGGCGGCGGCGGCGGACCGCTTGTGTGTCAGCTACAGGACGGGGCCCGCGGGGCGGGGACATGTAGGATGGAACACGACGGTGGCGGCGGCGGCTGATCGCTGTGTGTCAGCTACAGGACGGGGCCCGCGGGGCGGGGACATGTCGGATGGAACACGACGGTGGCGGCGGCGGCGGCGGCTGATCGCTCTGTGTCAGCTACAGGACGGGACCCGCGGGGCGGGGACATGTAGGATGGAACACGACGGTGGCGGCGGCGGCGGCGACTGACCGCTTGTGTGTCGGCTACAGGACGGGACCCGCGGGGCGGGGACATGTCGGATGGAACACGACGGTGGCGGCGGCGGCTGATCGCTCTGTATCAGCTACAGGACGGGGCCCGCGGGGCGGGGACATGTAGGATGGAACATGATCGTGGCGGCGGCGGCGGCGGCGGCTGATCGCTCTGTGTCAGCTACAGGACGGGACCCGCGAGGCCGGGACATGTAGGATGGAACACGACGGTGGCGGCGGCGGCGACTGACCGCTTGTGTGTCGGCTACAGGACGGGACCCGCGGGGCCGGGACATGTAGGATGGAACATGACTGTGGCGGCGGCGGCGGCGGCTGATCGCTGTGTGTCAGCTACAGGACGGGACCCGCGGGGCGGGGACATGTCGGATGGAACACGACGGTGGCGGCGGCGGCGGCGGCTGATCGCTCTGTATCAGCTACAGAACGGGACCCGCGGGGCGGGGACATGTAGTATGGAACATGACTGTGGCGGCGGCGGCGGCTGATCACTGTGTGTCAGCTACAGGACGGGGCCCGCGAGGCCGGGGCATGTAGGATGGAACACGACGGTGGCGGCGGCGGCGGCGGCGGCGGCTGATCGCTCTGTATCAGCTACAGGACGGGACCCGCGGGGCGGGGACATGTAGGATGGAACATGACTGTGGCGGCGGCGGCGGCGGCTGATCGCTGTGTGTCGGCTACAGGACGGGACACGCTGCACGGCGTGACGCCGCCACCCGTGACGTGCGAGGCGCGTCTGCGGTGACGTGCGCACGCCGCGGGCTGCCTGCGGTCAGACAGTCTGCGGTCGGGCGCGCCCGAGGAGTTTTGGCGCCAAATGAGGACTTGTACGCCCGAGTGGTCTTCAGTGGACTGGGAATGTGTCGGGTGTGGAATGTGACGCGGGATGCGACATGTGGGTAGAAGATGTGATTACGGCACATGGAGTGACTCAGACAGGGCGGCTATTCGGTGCTTCCCTTCTTGAGCTAAAGGGATGATTTGTCCCTCGGTCGATTTCGACGGACCAAGCCGAATTTTTCTGAGAAGCGGATGTTCATTTGTGTCGCGAAGCACACAGCCAGGCTTTGTATTTGACGTATTTGATGTGCAACATTTGGCACTTCCTGGGGTGTTCTTTTTGCTGTGTCTCTTCCGAACGCGGCTGCCGCACCCTCCGTGGTTGGGTTGGAAGTGCGTCGTCCACAGGGTAGCCGATTCCGATAGATAACACGAGGCGGCGGCCCGGACCCTCCGGTTACAACCGGCACGCAACGCTCGGCCGCCGATCTCATGGTTTGCACCACCAACGGAGAATCGTACAATCAATGGTCCTGTGCAGGGGCGCAGGACTATTAGGATCACATGACCATTAGGATACAATAAATGGTCCTGTGCAGTGCAGGGTTGTCTTAAGGAGCCCCCCCCCCTCAATGGGCGCTACATGACCAATGAAGTCTATGCGACTTAAAGCCCTAATAACTAATCCCCCCCTTCAAACAAAGAAAGCCATGGAAATGAGACCGCTTTCTGCGCGCGAGCAGAAAATTTATCGTTCGACGTGATGGAAATCCCAAAATGTATTGTTTCATCTGGTGTACTTGTTTTCCTAAGGGGAGGGGTGCGTCTCTGGTCCTGTCTGTCATGCACCTGAGGAGAGCCCAGTCGGCTTCAGAATTCGCTCACAGGATCGTGGTACGATCACTCATTGAGCCGCCATCAGTAGTCATTGGCCACCACATAACGGTCACCTGTCGTGCATCGATCGGCTGACCTGGTCCCATGTGACGAAACTGCCATTGTCCGGTCATAGTCCTTCTCGACAACCGGTAGCAGTACTGGTCAGCACCTTTTCTGATCATCAACGCCGTGCTCACGCTCATAGTCCAGGACGTATCTGGTGACTTGCTCACGGAAGTCGCCGCCGCCGCCCGGCCGAGTACCGCCTCCACCGCACGCACGCCCGGCCCCCTCCGTCTACTGGTCGGCGGCGACGCCGTGCCCACAGCTGGCCAGGCTCTCCTGACGTCACGAGCACGATGCGGCCGTGTTATGTGCGGCTACTGGCGGCCGGTGACTATGGTGTGGCCTACACGTGCACCAGCGAGGGCGGCCATATTTTTGATTTGGTCATCCAAACGAAGTGTCGGGATCGTTTGAATGCACGCTATTGAGTCACGTTGCACAATCGGGAGGCCACGCTTCGCATTCGCGCTCGTGGTGCCCATTGATCGTATTAATCACATCTCTCTGTCTCTTCGTCTGTCAGCACATCTGTCATCGCGTTTGTCTGTCATCTGAATAAGCGGTGGAATGGATGCAGGCGGTTTTGCCAAGGCGATTGAGATGCAGGAACGGCATCGATGGCCGGCCTCCAATCGAGAGATCGTGGGTTCGAGTCCCACCTACCTGCTACCCTTCGCCTGCGACCAACCGGCGTGAGAGATTGGCGACGTTACATGACTCAAATCAGTCAATGCGTCGTCATAACCACCACCAACCGCCACGGCAGCGGTAGTGTCGGGCGCGAGAGAGCCGTCATCTGACGGTCACGTGACCTCGACGCCGGGCGACATTGCCAGGGAGTGGTGCCGACGCACACTGTGAGCATGGTGAGTCATCCGACTCCCAGCAAACTTCGTGGGGGAGGAAAGGCAGCTGCGTCTCCAGCACTGAACGTGGTGAAACGAGGGCTCGTGCCGTTGGTGTGCAAGGGGTCAATCGTATACACCATTGATGTTTGACTGATCCAACTTTTGACTGGATTGTTTTTCATTGAGTGTGACAACCACAGCCATGATCCGAGTTATGAATACAGCCGTATAACACAGCAACACGTTACACCAATGGAGGGATAAATTAATAACATGAGCATTGACTAAATCGGAAAATTACGTACACGTAGCGTAGGAAAAGCCTACGTGCCATGATTGAAACGCTTCACACATGTTGCATGGCAAGACCGCCTGTTCATGTATCCGCTCGTGCCGAGACGAAGCAGGCTGACTGACGTAGATGCGGCTTTGCAGAAACACGGCTGCACCGGTGGCTTGTGGCCAGGTAGCGTCCGTGCGCTGCAGTGCCGGAGGCGACTCGTGCCTTTTCCGTCTCGAGCCGCCCGAGAGGTCTGCCTGTGTCGGCCGTCGGAAGTGCGTCCAATGGCGGGCTATCGACCGGCGCGGTGGGGCTGGAGCGGGGGTGGAGTCGGCGGCTGCCACTGCCGGGCCCGGCCGGCTACAGGCCTGCCTGCGCCCGCCTCCAAACTGGCCATAGCCGCTCTCATGGACCCGGTCTTGCTCGCAGCCCACCTAATAATTATGCATGCTTTTCTGTGAGTTGCTTCGCGCACTGCCGCTGGCTTTCCCCGACGTACTATCACGCACAGTGACTTGTAATCTCCCTCTCCCTCCGTGTCCTCAGAAACCTGACCGCCACGCTGGGCTCTGACTTTCCATCCACTTCCCAAGAGATCGGATTGGGTACTGTGAGCCAGTCACCGACCCGTCCTCCGCTCCTTCGATGCGCATTCTGACCACTAGCAACACTCCAAGATAAATGCTTCCCACTTCAGTGGCGGGTCCAGTGGGGCATGTGGCCCCACCATCCCCCCGATAGAGATAGATGCAGCGCCCCCCTCTGGAAAAAGCATCACTCTAGGACGCTTCAGTGCAGCCCCGTTGAATTATTTAGCCGTAGGCGCTCTGCGGGTAGAATAGTTTCCCTAGGGACACTCGAGTACACGCCCTTAAAATTGTATTAATCGGTTGTGCCAGTCCAGAAGAGTGCACCCCCGCTTCTATCAAGATTCCTGGATGCGCCCCTGTGCCATTCTGATAGCGATTATTACCCACCCAGCCAACGGCGACCAGATGCCCGGTTGCGCTTTGGTCGGATACTCTGGAAATCAAAAGGACCGTTTGTCAATCAAATTAGGTAAGTTGGACAGCGGCTCCGCCGTTCGAGCCAATTACACTGGCCGGTCCTTCTTGCTGGAGGCGAACACCGGCCGGTGTTCCTACACCATCTCGAAGTATCTCTTCAGAGCGATGCTGCTTCCCTCGAAGCTCCATGCAGCCGTCCTTCCATCATGTGCGAATGATTAGCCCTCGCACGTCAGGTTTGGTTTGCAGAGGGTGTCAAAGCTGCTGGTCTGTTCAGTTCAGCGTAAGCCTCGACGATGATGCTTTTCTCGGTCATCGAACGCCCACAAACACTGTCCAATTTTTCGGTGGGGTGTAGCTCACCGAAAACCCTTCGGCGATTCTGTGTCGCGGAAAAAGCCGTTTCAGTGAGATGACTGCGAAGTTCTCCGCGATGAACGGCCAGGCGATGACACCTGCAGAGTAAATTAAATTATTTCGCAACATCAAACAGCGTGCGCCGTTCAAACAGCTGTTACAGGGCCTCGAGAGCCCTTGGTCACGGTGACGTCGGAGCCGTCAGATGAGGCGAGAGAGGTGGCGGCTGCGGTGGCTGACGGTGTTTCGGCGCGGTCCTCTTCTGCCGCCTGTTTTTGGCGGCGGGCGGGGTCAGGTGGGGCACCTGCGCGGCGGAAGCGGACGAGAACAGGTGGTGCTGATGGTGGTACGCCGGCTAGATTATTTCCGTTCCGCTGCTGCTGACAGTGTCATTTAGTGAAATGCAAACAAGGCCCGGAATACGGCGGCCGCTAAACAGACTGAGGAAAGCTTCTTAGAGGGACAATTGCTCAGTGCAAAAAGCAGGTATTCCTGGAGCTATGAATCTCCGTCTGTATAGCTTTGTTTTCTCTGTTCGTCTCTTCGCGTGGTCTTGTCACAAGTCTTGTCAAGTCAAGTCGGAATTGTCATATCTACAATCTGCCTATGGTCTGCAGGCCGTTTGCTTTGCTTACATTACGGCTGCTCTCAACTCGGCTTCGTAAATACTAAGAAATATAGTTCTCATTTTCTGAACATATGATGTATTGGACCACGATACATCGCCCTAACCCTCCCCCAAGTGCTCTGATATTAACGAAAGATATCTCAGTCCCCCCCCCCCCCCACACTCATGCTGATATTCCCCGGACCACACAGGTGACGTGACCCGAAGTGGCCCGTGCCCCCAGGTCTTCTCCAACGGCACAATGAAGTTCCTGCCGTTCCGCGCCGAGGACTACCGCCAAAAGCTGCACGCCCAGGTGTACCGCTGTATCGCCTCCAACTCCGAAGGCACCGTCGTGTCGCGCAACGTCCACGTCCGTGCCGGTACGTGCGCGCCGTCCGGCACACGTGTAGCCGGCGGCGGTGGCTGGGTGCGGCTGTTCGCTCGGCCGTTCACGTGCTGAGGCGTGGGCGTCCGCGCCATTGAGTCTCAGACTGTGGATGCCGGGCGGTGTTGCGGCCGGTAGGAAGTCCTTGGGCCCGGCGATCTCAGGTGCCCGATCTCAAGGATCCCAGTGGTCGATTTGCCTGCGTTCCGCTCAGTATGTCACAAAGCGGCGCTCTGTTCTGTACTCGGTAAACGGCCTTTGTTGTGGCTTCCTTGCGCTTTGCACCGTGTCGACCTTACCATGTATTGTTGGTCTCATTATGACGTAATTTGATGATGACGTTTTCCGGCGATTCAGTTGTCCGGAAATGAGGAACGCGATAAATGCCCACCTTGGCACCATGAGCCCGTACATGTGACGCAGTGTATACTGTTTGTAGGCTTTCTAAGCCTGGTCTTAGCCCTGTTCTAGCTCTCTAAGATCTGTGAATTGCAAATGTAGCACAGCTCAAAGATGCACTGAACAACGCTTGAACGATGCACTGAAAGATGCACTGAACAACGTCACCAACGCTTGACTGATGCGCTTATCGCAAGCCTTCCATGCGCTCCCTGACCGCTGGCGCCCTTGCCGGCACTGTGTGGCGGCCGCGGGACAATGCGTATGACAGGTTTGACAGATTGTGACGGATTGTGACGGCCGTGCTCGCACCCACAGGCGGACTGGCACCGATTGAAGTGTCACGCCTCACGCGATGGGCACGATACTGTTGGGAAAGCGTGTGAGCGCGCGTGTTGCCGCTGCTGACCGGCCTGCTCTGTGCAGGTCACCCACCGACAGACCTGCTGTCGCGACCTGCCAGCCACGTCACGTGGTGTGCTGTGATCTCGCCGGCAGGTGGTGAAGTCGGCATCATTTTGCAGCCGGTGATTTTGAGCAATGAGTGGTTTGGATGGCGGCGCCGACAATCCCGCCGCTGTTGTTGCAGCCGGTGTCTCGGTATGATGACCCGCTGTTGTTGCAGCCGGTGTCCCGGTGTGATGACCCGCTGGTGTTGCAGCCGGTGTCCCGGTGTGATGACCCGCTGGTGTTGCAGCCGGTGTCCCGGTGTGATGACCCGCTGGTTTTGCAGCCGGTGTCCCGGTGTGATGACCCGCTGGTGGTGCAGCCGGTGTCCCGGTGTGATGACCCGCTGGTGTTGCAGCCGGTGCCACGACGTGATGACATGCTGTTCAGACTTGTTCGCAGGTGATAGTTATCTCGTCGCCGGCAGCGGTTTGCGTGTTCGGGCGGTGTGCGGCAATGTGTTTCCGTCACGTTCCGTGATGCCGTCTCGTCATGTCTGTGCAGTGGCGACGTGCCCACATCGCTGCGGCCGCCGCGCCGGACCGGCTGGTCAGCGGCTGTGTTTTGCCGCCCGCCGGCCGCGATAACACGCACCACCTGCCCGGCGCTCGCTCAGTCGCCAGCTGCCCCTCGTGCTCCCCCCCCGCCGCCGCCGCCGCCGCCGCACGGTGGCGGTGGGGAGTGGACGGATTGGCCAGATGAGCCGAGATTGCTATACAGGGCTGTAAGCTCCGAACGGCCGTGTTTTACCCGTGCGACGGCGCCGCAGCGGAGGCAGCCGTGCGTTACTGCGTCACACGGGCGCCTGACGAGGCGGTACCGAGCGATGGCCCTCCCACCACGCCATCCCGACATCCCGACGCCACACGGCTGCCCTCCCACCACGCCATCCCGACATCCCGACGCCACACATGGCTGCCCTCCCACCACGCCATCCCGACATCCCGACGCCACACATGGCTGCCCTTCCACCACGCCATCCCGACATCCCGACGTCACACATGGCTGCCCTCACACCACGCCATCCCGACATCCCGACGTCACACATGGCGGCCGCTCTAGTGTGACTGTCTCGCCGTGATTACCGACCTATCGGCCATCAGCCCATCATCCCATCATCTGGCCGGTGGATTTTACGTGGTGCCGCGTCGGCCGGCGGGGCGTGCGCGCGGCGGCGTGTTCTCACACCCGCAGACGTGCCGTCACGAGCGGCGGAGCGGCCGGCCGTGGTGTGGCCGGCGCTGGAGCTGGCGCTGGCGCCAGCGCCACCTCGGGCCCGTCGCCTGACGGTGAAGTCGGTGGGCAATGCGGGCGGCCACGCCGTGGGCGGCGAGTCGGCGCGGCTGCGGATCATGGCAGGTGGCCGGTGCGGCGGCAGGTGTGGACACTGGCGATGAACCGGCCGTAAGCGCCACGGTTGCGGCCGACGCTGCGACAGTCGTGCCGTTTCACTTTTGCTCCGACTCGTGCCGCTGGGGAGCGCGGCCGCGTGTCACGAGTCACGTGACACAGTGCTGGCCGAGGTGTAGGCCGCGACCGAATCGGTTTTCAGTGTCGCGTCCGGAAGTGTGGCGGAGCCCAGTCATCGGATGGTGTGTGCGCCGATTTTTTTTATTAGTTGGCGGGGAATGGGTTCTCTCTGGATTTGACAGCGTAACAGAGGAAAATGATTATATTTGGCCCCTGAGGACTGCCTTCTCTGGATGTACGTATTTACGCTTATGTGCGCGGTGCTGGTGGGAACGTGTTCTCAGGACATAGTGGAGCTTAGCATAAAATACAGCTTCATGTTTGACCATCCGGATAAGCAGATCATCACAACATCTTGTCTCGTGAAACGAAACCGATGACCGTGCATGAGTCAGTACTGTGCGAATATAGGCGATTACGGGGTTGGGCTGCTCTAATACAGGGAGACAATACCAACAAAAACTGCTACATTATCTTTATAGTCCACCTTTGTATATTTATTATCACCGGCACTGCGTGGCCTATCCGTCTGATTGCTTAGTTGGTAAGCTCGAGCGTATCTGATGACGTTGGCGTCCTTTATTGGGTGGTATGACGTCAGCCGCCACTGCGACGCAACGGGCGCGCACGGACAGTCCCACCTCGGTTCCTCCCAACGAACACTTGGGAGCGACGGCCTCCGTTTTCTCGGTTAAGCTGCCGTTAGGATTAGCACGCCTGATCGATTATAATAGCGTGCGTCGGGAGGAAGTGGAGATGTCCAAAACCGCTCAAGCTCGATCGCGACGTAGCGGGGAGAGTCGGCCGGATTTGTGCGGCGCCGAAAACAGTTGAGTGTGTGTCCGAATGAGGTACGTTCGTGATGAGAACGGATAAAGGAGCACATTGTCCACGTAATCTATTTTAGTTCCATGATTATACGGTGTTATTCTTCAGACTGTACTCACTATTTGTGTTAATCGTGGTACACACGACAGCTTGTAAGTTGAACCCTTGAGAAAAAAAAGATTTTGAGGCATATTACTGCTTCTCTCCTTGCGGTATTATACGGTTTATGAATTTCCACAAGTTCGAATGGGAGGGAGCCGGCCGGCCCGATTCCCACGGGTGTTGGTGAGACGCACTTCGAGTGCACGCTGTACGTTAGTGACGTCACTGTGCACTAGTGACATCATTAGTGTGGTGCCCTAGGGCGTCGGTAGCTCGGTGGTTAAGCTGAGCATCTGGCATGCCAGAGTTAAGGGTTGGATTCCCCGCGGTGCCCGCCCTTTCTGCCAGGGTGAGAGGCAGGTGACACCATATGGCCTGAGCTGCTGAATGTGTCGTAAGACCACAACCAGCCGACTATTGTGTTGCCGTCGCTGTCTCGATGCCACTGGCTGTTGTTCGCTACATCTCCATCGGGTGGGTCCCTGTTCGGCTCTGGCCTGGCTCCGGCCGCCGTGTGACTACTTCCGACACCGTGAGGACGGGCCAGCGGCCGACAGGGAGCGCGGGACGGGTCGAAGGAGGCCGCGACATCCGGTGGGGAGATGGCCACGTCACTCCCCCCAACCGCCTGGGCAGCCGCGATCGAGGAGCGCGGTCGTTTCCAGGGGCGACGGGCTGAGGCGAGCGGGGCTCAGCCGAACGTTTCGCGGCGAGGGAGCCGATTTGGGAAGGGCGCCGGGCCGCCGGGCCGCGGCTTCCGGTGCCACCGGCGACTGTGGGATGAGGGTTCGATCGTAATTCTGGGCGCCCGGTTCTGGCCGTCCGAGTAAGATGGGCAGGCCCGATGTGGGAGCGGTGTTGTGGGGGGCACCTGCAGCTGCTGCCGCCGTGCTGGTGCTGGACTTTGGCACCCGCTGTGATTTGTAGTCCCCGGAGAGCTGATGTCCGCCCCGCCGGCCGAGCACCAAAGTCCCTCGTGGATCCCGCTGACAGCGCTGGAACCTATAGCCCGCTATTCCGGCTAGGACCTGGAGCCGAAGCTGCTTCTGGGCTCCCGATCCCACCGCGCGCACCGGGATATGTAGCCCGCCGTGCCTGTTGGGATCTGTAAGCCGCCGCGCCTGGGATCAGTCAGCCGCCGTCCCTGTTGGGATCTGGAGCCCACCGTTCCTGTTGGGATCTGCAGCCAATCGTGCCTGTTGGGATCTGTAACCCGCCGTGCCTGTTGGGATCTGGAGCCCGCCCTCCCTGCTTGGATCTGGAGCCCGCCGTGCCTGTTTGGATCTGGAGCGGGTCGATGCTGGCGGTATCCTGAGCGGAGCCGGCCGGCCAGGGCCACCGTTCCGCGGGAGCCTGCGCCGGACCGCGGCGTCGCCCTGTCACCACCCGACATCCGACACCACCGGCTAATCGGCTCGGCGCTGATCGGCCGCATTGTTCTGCACTGTCCGTCCGGCTGCGACCTGCCGCCCCCCCCCACCACCCCCTGCTGGCACGCCTGTGACGCGCCGTCACGGACGCGTCACACGCCGGCCGTCCGTCGCCGCGACGACGGGTGCGCCGCCGGCGCCGACCCCGTTCCGGAGGCGCACGAGGCGCGTCGGCGGCGGCCTTGCCCTACCCTCTCGTTTGAGCCGGCGTCGGCAGGGCCGTCTGCCGCGGCGTGTGACGTCACGGGCAGCGGAGCGTGTGACGTCACGGGTGCTCGCGCTCGGCGCGGCTACAGCTGCCGCGGCGCCAGGTTCAAATGGCCGCCTGTCCGGCCGCTGGCAGATAGCATTATAGCACTCGGCGGTCAGAGCGTCGGCTGAGGACCGGCTGCTGGTGGCTGGTGTTTACCTGGAGCGCTCACGGATGGTGCGCTGCCAGGTCCACGTGGGGCTCTGGTTAGTTAGTTAGTTAGTTAGTTAGTTATTTTGGCTTTAGGGTGCATCGACTTCATTGGTCATGTGGCGCCCATTATGTGGGGCCCACTGTGTGCTCTCGTGGCGTCCAGAACTCCTTGTGCGCTAATTGTGTTTCCTGTAGTGGCCCGTCGGCTGGTCAGGTCGCAGAATGATTGGGTGTTCCTCCCGCTCACACCACGGCTGCGGGGATGTGTCCTTCTGTTCTTTATGCGACATTGTCCTGTCATCCTGTTCTGGCAGGCCCACCGATGATATCAAGTCTGCCCACTGTGTCGACATCTGGTGCATGCCTTCGGTCCCGGGCTCCGCCTTAGAAGCGCGTGCGTGCCTGCCCGCAGTCTGGGCGAAGGCTGATCGCCAATTATTTCGCCCGGCCGATTCGGACATGATTTGCCCCTGCATCAGGCGGGCGGAAGACGCGCACGGCGCGCGCTCGTTATTCGGCCGTGGGCGCCGGACCTGCCGTCGAGCGTGATGCCGGCGCGTTATCTGCCGAACGGAGCGGACCGACTGCGAGAGACCTTCGGACTGACGTGCCGGTCGCGCAGTCGGCCCCTGTCTCGCGGCGCTCCGGAGCCAGCGCAGACGGTGGCATCCGCACTGTGCCCGCTCAGTGCTGCGACAGCCTGCCCGGCCGCCCCGTCTAGCGGGATTAGTGTTTAGACGTCGGTCTACAAATCGAGTGTGTACCTGGCCATGTCGGCAAGTCAGCGCTCCCTGTCAGCTTCGTGGCCCAGAACAGATCAACAGGGTATGAAATCCAAATGAGGTCAATGCCCTGGAGCATTCTAGATTCTGGATACACTGGGTGGTAACCTCTGACGCTATGATATCAAGTTATTTGTGATGTAAATTTATAGCCCTGTTCGTCGGTTAACGCATAGTAGGTAATGGTCTATGAAGGAGTTAATCTCTGTGTAAGTAAGGCGTCAATATCGGGATAAATAAGCGCCACTGGTAGGTGGATCACGCCACAGGACAGTGAAAAGTGATTCAGAATCCATAGAAAACAGCAACGCTATGGCATATCACCCCAACAAGACTTGTCAACGTTCTGTTACAGAGGGTATCCCACATAACCCTCTCCCTTCATGCAGATTAGCTCAAGTCTTATTGTAGTCTTAATATATACCAATCCCACTGAGTAGCGCACCGATAATAATTATGCTCCCATTGTATGTCATCCCTAGAGGTGATCAGTTTTGATCAGCTCCCCAGAAGATGTCACCGTCCAATGTGTAGATTAGCTTCCCAGAAGATGTCACCGCCCAGTGAAGAGCAGCTCCCCGGAGTTCAATGCCCTGTGTAGATCAGCTCCCCATAGATCACCGTCCATTGTGGGCTAGTTTTACAGAGGTCAGTACCCTGTGCAGATGGTGCCCTCGACCGGATGAGCGGCTCTGACGAGGCGACCGTCGCCGACCCACCCTGCCGCACATGGCCGCCCGACACACTCGGACGGCACGCTGGCCGACCGGCCGCCTAAGTAGTGGCAAATATTGGCAGAGCGCGGCGGCCACAGGTGTGTCCGAGCCGCCGGTGTTGTCGCCCACACTGCGGGCGGAAACGCCACTGGCTGTTGGCGCCAGAGTCCTACCGCTAGAGTCCTACCGCCGGAGCTCTACCGCCGGAGTCCTACCTCCGGAGTCCTCCTTCCGGAGTCCTACCGCCGGAGTCCTACCGCTAGAGTCCTCTACCGCCGGAGCTCTACCGCCAGAGTCCTACCTCCGGAGTCCTACCTCCGGAGTCCTACTTCCGGAATCCCACCTCCGGAGTCCCACCTCCGGAGTCCTGCCGCCGAAGCCTTGCCACTGGAGTCCTGCGCCGGAGTCCTGCCGCCGGCGCCCCGGCCGGCCGACTCGATATCTTCACGCGATCGCTGGGAACGGAAGCGCGATGTCGCCAGGAGGCGTGGTTGTCGCCACTTGTGCCACGGCGCCGACACGCCGCCTGCCGGAAAGTGACGTGTCGACGCCAAGGCCGACGGCGACACTGCGCGTCGGCGATTCCGTGATCGGCGCCGCATCACGCCACCGGACTCGGACTTTAATTGGGCGTAATGATGGTGGTGCGCGCGGCCGTGCGGCGGTGTCGCAGGTCCGGGCGCGAGATGACGTCGCGCCCGGACCGGCGGCGACGCTCGGTCGCCGACCGGGCCAGGCCGACTCTCGTCCTCGTGTCGGCTGACGCAGGCCGGTGACGTCACGCCTGCCGTGTTGTCGGCCCGCCGCGCGCGCCCTAGAAAGTGGCGCCGGATGATTCGGGTGATTCGGGTGGCGAGGGCGGCCGAGGCGCCGGCGTGCGGCGGCGTTCCCACGCTCCGGGCTCTCTCCCGAGTGGGTACGTGTGCGCGCCGCGCCATTACGCGCGATGGGTGTGCGGCGCGGCACGCAATCTGTCCGGCCGCATTGTGTCGCGCGCAGCGTGCTGCCGCGGTCTGCGCGCCGCCTGGCACCCGCGACTCCCTCCTGAAAACGACAGCCGGGTCGCGCAGACGCCAGTGCGATGCAGCGTGTCTCGTAGATGTAGCCGAAGCTGTAGCATCCCGTAGCTGATGTAGCTCATCCCGGTGAAATGTGAGCAGGGCGTGTACCGGTGTGTGAACACTACCGACAAATTAGAGCCGGAACGGTCTCTGCGGAGAATAATGCCCTTGGACTCTCAACATACCATAGCTGCACGACGATTATTTGTGAAACTGGGTATTAGATATATATGTACTTTCCGACTTACTTTGACCGACGAAAGCCTCCAATGAGCTGGGATGACTCGGCGAAAAAAGTGTGATCTTCAGCGCTCTTCAAACCTCCTGTCCTGTGAGTACTTAATGGATGGATGGATGAGGGATAGTCATTATCATTTTACCTATGTATATATATATGTTACCTATACATATGTTACCTATTATCTATGTACATATACGGGGAGTGGGAAAGGGCACAGGATGTTTGAAAGAGAGCTGAAGATCACACTTTTAATCATCCCAGTTCACTGGAGGCTTTCGTCGCTTAAGGTAAGTCTAACAAACATTTTTTTTAAATAAAGTAACGTTGCTTCTATTATGCTTTTGCTATATTCACCATGGTTGGAATGTATTTTGTAATGGTACCTTGCAAGATAGTATTAATGCCAGAAGATAGCATGAAGGCAGTAATCCAACCACAGTTATGCCCCGGTCCAGTTATGACATGAACATCACCTCCTGACACTTTGTTTTCCAATGCTATGACGTAATCATGCCATCACCCATCTGTCTAAAATTAAGCAACCTGGGAAGAAGCTTCCGAGAAGATCCGCAATCGCCGCCGTTGTTACCACCGGTGCGACTCTGCAAATGTCGAGTCCACTGGGTGCATACGCTACAATCGAACACCGAGTGTGCGAGCCGCCAACAGCCTGGCCAATAGCCTGGCCGTCCTTGACCGCCTGACTGGCAGAGAACAGTTGTGGGCCGGGTGCCTGCCACTCTACCTCTGCAGGCGGGCCAGTGGTAAAGATGATGATTGGCCAACGCGGCAACGATGGGAATGAGCTGGGGGCATGCCATGCCGTTGCCACACGAATGTGCCTCTCGCCAAGCAGACGCCATCACCGCATGAAATAGCGAGGTGGCGGCCATAGGTCGTTCATCGTGCAACGGCTGTTCGTGCTGTGTGGCGTACGCGGGGCTTGTGCGCCTGGCGTCTCGATCGTCGAAGGCTCCTGACGACGGCGAGAACGCGCTCTTCCGTCGCCTTCCCCGCGCCTAATTTGCGTGCTGTCGGCCGGAAGTTGTTGCGGTGCGGTGGCGCGTGAAACACGCCGTCCTTGCGCAGGTGTGAATCCCGGCGGCACGCGATCGACCGCCTCTCCGTGATAAATCATCGGCGTGGCCTAGAGACCCGCCGAGTGCCGACGCGCGCGGCTGGTGTGTCGCTGCTGGCTCGGCACGTGCGCGTGCCACCCCCCCCCAACACACACCGGCGCAATGCAGGGTGCACAGACGCTGTGTGTCTGCCACTCGCGCGGCTGATTTGTGTCCGCTCTGGCCCAGATCACGGCCCGAGCGGCCGGCGGCGGGCGCGCGCGGCGCCTGTTGCGGCGCGCCGCTCGGTTTTGTGGTGGTGAGCGCTCCGCACGGGCCGGTGCGGGCGGCTGGCGGTGCGGCCGCCGACGCCGCGCCCCGGGTTCGACACATTCGCCTCACCGCCGCCGCCTTTGTGCGCGCTCCCATTCAGGTCTGGCCGAGTGGACTCGGGCGCTGCTGCTGAGACTTGTCTGTCGAAGCAGCATAGCTGACGCAGGATTTCGACGGAGATATTGTGATCTATGCTGCTTCACAGTTGACGCGGAAATTCGACTGACATAATGTGGCCTACGCTGCTGCACTGCATGCTCGAAGTGTGGTGTTAATGCATAAAGTATGCGCTAAGGGATACATAACAGAATCACAAAGCTCTACATGCATTTACATGGAATTACACACGGCTTTGTGCAACTGAACCACTTAGCGCGCTAAATGGACATCGGATTATTGGATGTTACCTGTGAAAACACAGTCCATAGCGTGTTGCTTTAAACAGCGAAATGTGTTCATTTTTATTTGGACTTTTAGTTATTTTGGTGTTAAATCCTCAGACCTGTTGTTCTCTCTTCATGATAACGGAGCATCTGTGTTACAGAAGCGGTTGTGAGGTGGCGACGAGCTATTGCTCCGGAGCTGCGGCAATACACTGGTTATTGCAGGGATCCTAGAGATGTCACATCATCTCTTCATTGTACTGACGCTGCGACAATACACTTGTTATTGCAGGCACTCTGCAGATGTCGCATCTCTTCATTGCGCTGACTGTGACTCTTTCGTTTCATTTCGTCCATGTTTTCAGTGATCTGACAGATGCATGTGACCTCACCTTTCAGTTGCAGAGCGGTGGTACACCACACCGAAATGTTTCACCCGCTACTGGTGTGGCCTGTGACCTGCTTACCCAGCGTGTCGTTGTTCCGCCTGATTCTGGTGACCACTGTCCAGCGGTTACTGCCGGTCTATGTTGCGCGGTGCCTGTCACGCCGGGTGGCCCTTCTAGCCGTCTACCAGGCGTACCAGGCCGAGGTGCACAACGTGTACGCGATCCTCGGCAACGCCGCCACGTTCGTCTGCCACCTGCCCAGCTACGTGGCCGAGTTTGTGCGCGTGCGCGAGTGGTCGGCGTCGGACGGCCGCACGTTCTTCCCGCGACGCGCACCGCACGGTAATTGGCGGGGTCGACGCGGCTCGATCTGCCCGTTCCCTGCTGGCGGAATGGCGGGCGTCCTGACCGTCGCTGCGTTGACCGCACTGATGTTGCAGGATTCAGAGTCGCCGTCGTCCGACTTGGCTTCGAATTGTGAGTCTGATGTGGACAGCCGGGATGTGCTCCGTGCGTCGGCTGGTGTCCGTGCGTTCGGCCTCCGCGCTGACGTCGCCGCCGGCAGCCGGATTAACCCGTCGGTGCCGACGTTGCAGCCGTGTCGCAGCAGTACGTGTTGGGCGTGAACGACCAGAACGTGATCGTTGGCAACGCGGCCGCCTTCCAGTGTGAGATCCCCAGCTTCGTGGCCGACTTGGTGCACGTCCAGCTGTGGCGCGACAGCACGGGCGCCACCTTCTATCCCTCCTCGCTGCACGGTAACTGTCCATCGGTGCAGTGACACCCGCCATTTTCGCCCCCCCCCCCCCAAGCCTGCGTCGCACGCGTGGCAGGCCGAAGGGATTCCAGCGCGCTGGTCCTGGCGTCAAGCATCGGTCGAGTGGTGGGCTGACTTTGGCAAATCGGCCAATCAACGCTTTCGTTTCAGCGGGTAAGCCGATTGCTGGCCAGCGTCCTCCGCGATGTTGCCGGTTACCTGGCCGTTCAGTGGTTGGTAGTCGTGCTCCTTAAGACGTGGAATCGATTTGTTTTCGGAGCGGCGCCGTCGGCTCGAAGGTTCCTCAGCTGTTCACCAGTGATTCCTCTGACGTGCCTCAGGCGTGCCTCGATGCGCGTCCGAGTAACGGGTGCTTGGTGTTGCAGCCGTGGCGCAGCGGTACGCCTCCGGCGTGATCGACCAGTACGTGATAGTCGGCAACTCGGCCGTGCTGCAGTGTCAGATCCCCAGCTTCGTGGCCGACTTTGTGCGCGTCGCGTCGTGGGAGGACAGCGCCGGCGGCACCTTCTATCCGCGGTCGCACTACGGTAACCACCGCGCACGGCCGCCGTCGCCGCCGCCGTAACCGTAACCGCACCGCCCTCTGGTTTCCAGTGGTGTCGCTGGCCTACCGGTCGGAGACGGAGAACGAGTTCGTGGTGCGCGGAAACGCGGCGGCGCTGCGCTGTAAGGTGCCCAGCTTCGTGGCCGACTTTGTGCGGGTGGCCTCCTGGCTGGACAGCGACGGCGGCGCGTACTTCCCGTCGCAGCGCTACGGTAACTACCCCGGGCCGATCTTTCAGCCGTGGCGCAGCCGTACGCCACCAAGGTCAACGACGAGGACGTCGTCGCCGGCAACGCGGGGGTGCTGCGCTGTCGCATTCCCAGCTTCGTGGCCGACTTTGTGCGGGTGAAGTGGTGGCAGGACGACGCCGGAGCCGCGTACTATCCGGCCTCCTCGCAACCGGGTAACTACCGGCGCCCTCTTCCAGCCGTGTCGCAGCAGTACCAGACCAACGTCCTTATCGAGGACGTCGTGGTCGGCAACAGCGGCGCGCTGCGCTGCCGCATCCCCAGCTTCGTCGCCGACTTTGTCACGGTCAAGTCCTGGCAGGACGACACCGGCGGCACGTTCTATCCGACCTCGCGCTACGGTAACTACCCCGGTCTTTTCAGCCGTGGCGCAGCGCTATGAGACTAACGTCATCAACGAGGACGTCGTGGTCGGAAACAGCGGCGTGTTGCGCTGCCGCATCCCCAGCTTCGTGGCCGACTTTGTGCGCGTCAAGTCCTGGCAGGACGACACCGGCGGCACGTTCTATCCGACCTCCTCGCGCCACGGTAACTACCCCGGTGTTTTCAGCCGTGGCGCAGCCGTACACCGCCGATGTAGTCGACGAGCACGTGGTCGTCGGCAACGCGGTCGTTCTCGGCTGCCGCGTGCCCAGCTTCGTGGCCGACTTTGTGAGCGTCAAGTCGTGGCAGGACGAGACCGGGGCGACCTTCTACCCGTCGTCTCGCCACGGTAACCGCCCGGCTGTCGGTAGCCGGGTGCGGTGGCCGGGTGAGGTTGCCGCACTGCCCTCGCCACCCGCCCGCCCGGCCGGCCGGTAACACTGCGCTCCGGTCCACAGTGGTGTCGCAGGCGTACCGCGTCGAGATTGACAACGAGTTCGTGGTGCGCGGGAACGCGGCCGTGGTGCGCTGCGAGGTGCCCAGCTCGGCCGCCGACTTCGTTCACGTGCTGTCGTGGCTGGACAGCGACGGCGTCTCGCACTTCCCCGGCACGCGCTACGGTAAACGGCGCCGCTGTTGCAGTTGTGGCGCAGGCGTACACCACCGGCGTCAACCCCGTCTACGTGATGGCCGGCAACGCGGCCGTGCTGCGCTGCGAGGTGCCCGGCTTCGTGGCCGAGCTGGTGCGGGTGACGTCGTGGCGCGACAGCGACGGCGGCGCGTACTTCCGCTCGGCGCGCGGCGCAAACGGTACGCGGTCTGCGGGGTGCTCGTCGGGCGGTGCACCTCGGGTGTAGCTGTGCAGAGGTGCGGTGAGGTGGTGGAATGCGAATGGTTCCTTCGCCGGTGGCCTTCAGAAGCTCGTGTGCCACAGTTCGTGGCTCGCTGATTGTCTGCCCGTTTGTGTTGTATGGCCTCTGTTCCTGAAGGTCGCCTTGGTTGCTTAGATCACGAACTGCGCTCCCGAAGATTGCCGGGTCGTTCGGATAACTCGTGTCTGCTCCTGAAGAGAATCCGACGGTTGACTCGTGTCCCCTGCTCCTGAAGATTGTCCAGCTCTTGAGGTTGTTCGGCCTCCAGATGGGTGACATTGCGCGTTGTGCCGTGCGTGTCGTAGATCGGAGTGGCGGTGATCACTCGAGGCGGACCTGGTCTTTCGGTCCGGTGGCGACGTCGGTGCTGGCTGATGAGAAGTAATCGTTGTCCGACTGCGACTTGCTCGTCTACCTCACCTCCGTGCGTGGCTCGTCAGCATCAGGCCCGCTTTGGACTGGCCAGGTGTGGGTGCGACCACGGTAGCGATAGTTTTATCTATCGGCATACCTGCAGACAGATGCTGGAAGCGCCCTTACCCGGTGGCAGGCTGCCACCGGATCAGCAGAGCGACCAAACCAAACCAAACCCGACCTGACCTGACCTGACGTGACCTGTTGCAGCTGTGACCCAGCCGTACGAGGCGAGCGTCGAGCGCGAAAATGTGATCCGCGGCAACGCGGCCGCCATGCGCTGTCAGATCCCCAGCTTCGTGGCCGATTTGGTGTCGGTGCAGTCGTGGCACGACTCGGACCAGGCCGCCTACTACCCGTCCGGCGACTACGGTAATTCTGACCCCGCTCTCACCGACCCTCTGTGCAGTGGTGGCGCAGCAGTACGACACGGACGTCAACAAGCGGTACGCCATCGTCGGCAATAGCGGCGCGCTGCGCTGCGAGGTGCCCAGCTTCGTGGCCGACTTTATCCGCGTGCAGTCGTGGGTCGAGTCGACCACCGGGGCCGCCTACTTCCCCTCTGACAACTACGGTAATTGGCAAGAGCTCACGGCCACTGTTCCAGCTCCGCCGCCATCGTGCACTCTCGGCAGGTTTGCCGAGATCCGAGGCTAAGCCTCTGGTCGAGACCACCGGAAGCTGCGGCTCCTGACGACCTTGTCTGTAGGTGGCCAGGCACCCACCTGAGTCTCTGAGCGGCCCGCTCCGACGCAGCCCGATCCTGCGCCGCTGACGGCCGCGTCTCCGCCGCAGTGGTGCCTCAGAACTACCAGACGGAGGTGAACAACGCGCACGTCATCGCCGGCAACGCTGGCGCGCTGACGTGCGTGGTGCCGAGTTTCGTGGCCGACTTTGTGCGCGTGCAGGCGTGGACGGACAGCAGCGGCGCCACACACTTCCCCTCTGACAACCACGGTAATGGTCGCGTCTGCCGCGCAGCTGACTCGCCCCCTGCAGCCGCTGCCGCCGCCGTGGCGACCGACCAGCTCGTCTGCAGCCGCGCCGTGTCGGCCCTGCCGCCGGCTGACGGCCCGCTCCTCTGACCGCAGTGGTGTCGCAGTCGTACCAGACGGACGTGGCGCCGACCCACGTGATCGTCGGCAACGCGGCCGTCCTCGCGTGCGTGGTGCCCAGCTTCGTGGCGGACTTTGTGCGCGTGCAGGCGTGGACGGACGGCAGCGGCGCCAGCTACTTCGCCGGCGGCCGCCCCGGTACGGTGACCGCCGCCCGCCGGCTGTGTTTCAGCCGTGCGACAGCCGTACGAGACGCGCATCCTGGACGAGTTTGTGATCCGCGGCAACGCGGCGACGCTCAAGTGCGTGCTGCCCAGCCACGTGGCCGACCTGGTGGCCGTGCAGGCGTGGCGGGCCAGCGACGGCGCCACGTTCTTCCCGTCGGCCGACTACGGTACGTGGTCGTGCCGTAGTCGCGGCTGGCCGGCGGTCGCGCACGGTCCGCATCGGCTGTGGCACCGGCTGTCTGCCGGCGCCGCTGTCTGCTGGTGGAAGGTGGCTCCGGTCCCCGTGTCGTACCAAGAGCCCGTGACACTGGCAGGTTTGCCCACACCCGATTTATCAGGTGTCGTTCTCTGGTATCCGTACATCTCTATTTCTCTCCTCCGTTCGCTAAGTAATTCGTGAGGATTGTAGCTCTGAGATGAGAGGCCACGCCTGGCATGCCAACAGCCTGCCTTCCTGAGTGGTATTATTACCGCTCGTGGCATTATTGCCATTGGCACCCCATTACTGTCTGTCTCTTTTATCGCCTTCCTTAGCTGAATAGTCTGCAGGAGACTGCCGCTCTGGCAGAACAGCGTCACGAGTTAGCCGGTGACCGGCGTATGGTGACGTGTTCCTGGTGTGACCGTGACCTGCCCGGCCTCCGCTCGGCCGAGGTGGACCCCCATTGTGGTCATCTCGCCGTCCGACTCAAGGACGTCGTAAAGAGAGAGAGAGAGAGAGAGAGAGATCCGCGCGGTGGGAACCGCCGACGGCGCCGGCCGGCATCATCTCAGGCACCGAGAGGTACCGAGACGCCTCCGATCGTCCGGTGACAGTCGGGTTCCACTGAACCACGTCGGCGGAACTGGCTGGTGGGCTGGCGCGTCTGAACGTGCGTCTAGTCGACGCCGTGTTGAGCAACTGGCGGTAGTCGACGGCGTTGGACAGCGGTGGCGCCGGACCGCGCCAAAACTTGGCGCGTTTTTTTCGGCGGGCGCTCGGTCACACGCCGGCTCGTGCGTGCTGGTGCCGGGTCGGGCCCCGCTGCAACTGCTGGGCCAGTCCGAGGTCAGGGACACACGTGATGTCGGGCTGCGCCTACTGGCCGCCGCAGCTCGAGGCTGAGTGACAGACGGGACGGCGTCGCCCCGCTCGTGGACTCGTTAGCGCTGGTCGCCGTCGTGTCCGACGCGGTCGGGTCGACGCACGCTCCGTCGGCGCGCCTGAGTCGGCGACGCACGCCAGCTGACGGGGCAGAGCGCGGCGAAGCCGGAGAGAGCGCCGGTGGCGTGCGCTCCACCTGACTGCCGGCCGGCCGGCCGAGCCGGGCTGCCTGCAAATCGATGCGGCCGGCAGGGGTGCGGCGCGTTCTCTGGCCGCGCTGGACGGACCGGCGCGCACACCAGCGGTCGGCCGGCGCCGTCCATCCAACGGCGCCCCCGCCAGGTGCGCGTGCCGGCGGCGAATTCCGACCGAAACAGCGGGCGTGAATTGTTTTGTTTCCGGCCTGAGACGACTGGTGCTGGCGAGATGGCGGCCGGCCTGGTGCGCGGTCGCCGCCCTCCGCCCTCTGCCACCCTCCACCCTCTGCCACCCTCCGCCCTCCGCCCTCTGCCGCCCTCCGCCGCCACAGCGTCGTCTTTGTCCTGGGTCTGGCCGCGGGCGAGGCGCCGCTCGGCCGTGCCGTCACAAACAAGTTAGGAGAGTGGTGTGTGCGTCACTCCGAGATGTCTGCGGCCAGTCGGACTCAGGATCTGTCCAGCTGCATTGCGGGCCTCGGCTGGGCATCGTCGTGATGCGTACCGTTGTGGTGGTGGTGGTTGGCAACGTTTGACGTCTGATTGTGATTGATGGTGGTGACCGTCGACCGCATTGAGTCAGCTCGGGTCGCGAGTGGCGAACGTGTCGAATAAAGTAACGGTAAACGTCCGCTTTTTAATCGACGTATCTTGTCATGGAAACCGACGGCCCGCCCCGCGAAATCGCTCCAAATTGGCACACGACCTTTGTCTTTGTCGTTTGGAAGTTTTGTCGACTCCATTTGGCGACCTGCATCGCGTCGCGTCGTCCCACTCGGGCGATCCGTTCGTCGGTGCACGGGTCGCGCCCGCCGCGAACGGACAATGGTTTCCATGACGAGACGTCGGCCTGAGTTGTCAGCACGTCGACGTGTTCTCTCTCTCTCGAGTGTCTGTCTGAACGTCGTGTGGCTCAGGCCCCGGCCGAGCCGCCATCAGCGGGTGGTGGCTCGGCGGGCCTGACTGTGTCGCTCTCCCCGCCACTGCTGTCAGCCTCCTCGTCTCTTCCCTTCTCCGTCTCTCCGTGTCGTTCTCTCACTCCTCTCGCGGTCTGCACTCTGGTCCCATGTCGTCCTCTGTTGTGTTTTGTCCCCATTTGTATCGTGTATGTGTTTCATTTTCTTCCCCACATCGTGGCATGCTGTGTTTTTCTTTTCTCTCATCACCACTTTATCACTTCTTTCGTCCCTCCGTTCTCTCTTCACTATTTCCTTCTTTCTCCTTCCTTCCTTCTTTCTCTTCTCCCCCCGTCTTCATATCCGCCGCTCCCTCTCCCACTCTCCTCATCTCTTCACCCACTCTTCTCTCTCTCCACATTCCCACGGTACACCCAGGTCTTCCCACATATACGCTACTCCCTCTTCCACTCTCCTCTCCCCACCCTCCCACTCTCCTCTCCCCACCCTCCCACTCTCCTCTATCTTCCACTCACCCTCCCACAGTCCACCCAGGTCTGCGCACAAAAACGTGTCCAGTCTAGCCAATTGGGCCAGACGCCCCCCGATTGTTTCGGCGCTAGCGTGCCGTAACCGGTCTGCTCCCATCGTTAAATTGTCGGGCAGGGTGGCAGCCGCCAGTTGACATCTGACCCGACCTGCGGTCTGGTCGCTGTCCGCCAGTTGACATCTGACCCGACCTGCGGTCTGGTCGCCCCTGTCCTCGTCCAACCGCTGGCACTGGCCTCGGGACAGTGGGAGACAGATTGGCGCGGCACACATGCCCGTTGTGTCTTTGTGGGCGCAATCGTGTGGGCCGTTAAAGTAATCTGGCTTAGGGCGGTTTGGGAAACAGTGAGGAGCGGAAATTGCTGCCTTGATTGACCATACATAAAAATGCTTAACTGAAAGTGCGTTTGCATCGCACGCCTAAATTCCCCGTCGCCTGCGCGTATGATAAAGCGTTCACCGCAGATATTCGGGGTAAGCTGCATAATTGTTGCAATCACGTGGTCTTGCTTCCTTGGTACTCCCTGCCCCACTCGGGCATCTACGCGTTCGCGATTTCTCCCACCAGCCTGGCAGCCTCATCCATGCAGTTCGCCTACCTCCATTGACCGATCCCAGTCGTGTTCCTCTTCTCCGTTCCTGGACACTGTTTCAATGACATCACAGTCTCCGTGACGTCAGTGTACTCTCCCCGTCGTGACGTCAGTGTGTCCTCCACGCCGTGACGTCATTGTGTCCTCCCCACCGTGACGTCGGTGTGTCGCCGACGTCACGGTGACATTGTGTCCTCCCCGCCGTGACATCGGTGTCCCTCTCTGGCGTCAAGTCAGTGTACTCTCTCCACCGTGACATCAGTGTGCTTTCCCCACCGTGACGTCAGTGTCCTCCCCGCTGTAACGTCAATGTGTCCTCCAACCGTGACGCCAGTGTCCTCCCCCCACCGTAACGTCAGTGTGTCCCCACCGTGACGTCCCCCCCGTGAGGCCGCCGTGACGCCAGTGTGTCCCCGCTGCCGTCACGTGACGTCAGTGTGTCCCCGCCGTGAGGTATCCCCGCCGTGACGTCAGTGTGTCCCCGCCGTGACGTCAGTGTGTCCCCACCGTGACGTCGGTGTACTCTCCCCGCCGTGACGTCAGTGTGTCCTCCCCGCCGTGAGGTATCCCCGCCGTGACCCGCGCGGTCCGATGTCGCCAGACGGCAAGTACCTGGTGCTGCCCTCTGGCGAGCTGCACATCCGTGACGTGACGCCCGAGGACGGGCTCAAGTCGTTCCGCTGTCGCACCGTGCACCGGCTGACCGGCGAGACCCGGCTCAGCGCCACCGAGGGCAGACTGGTCGTCTCAGGTAGGTGGAGCGGGAGGGCGGCAGTCCTGCTGCCGTGTGTGTGTGTCTCGGCAGGTGGCGACGTCGTGGGGCGCGGCGAATGCGGTGCAGTTGCGGCGTGACGTGGCGCGGGCGCGGCGTGATACGGCGCGGATGTCGTGCAACGTAACGCTGGTGTCGCAGCGGGAACCGTGTTGGTCTCTTGTGCCGCCTCGATAGCTCAGTTGGTATGGTAATATTATGACTCCCCCCCCCCTATGTCCCGACAAGAGAGGACTTAAGTCCCGTGCGCGCTTGCATCAAGCCTCTGAAAGCATCGGCTTGCAATTGGACAGATGATGTCGGGGGCATGGACACGGCGGTCGTACCGCAGCATGAGCGACACGATAAACCAATTTGTATTAAACGCTCACGTGGTAATCATTTAATTTCTACCGCACGCGAATTTCATATCCGTAGCGCAGTATCTGCGTAACAAACTTCGCTTAGCTTGGAGCCCGCTCACGTAAAGCCAGCACAGATTAAAGTTCGGTTTTTAATCAGGCTGGGGCAGCAGCCCGTGTGTTGAGCTGCTCGTGTCGACAGCGGGACTCGGCCTGGGGGCTGAATCAGCAGGACTGCCATCTCGGGCGCGATTCTGGGTCTGGGCACTAGATAGGCACATTTCACATTTCAAGCGCCCTTAAGCCCAACTAATCACTGAATTAATCAGCCGTTTCTGCCTCAGCCCGTCCTGATAGTCCCCGATAATATCGTCACCACCTGCCGTGTTCCCGTCTTCGTATCAGTATCACACGCACCGGTTGCGGTATCCGCCTCATTTGCGTCACTGCGATTTGAGTTTGCTGTCGCGTCGACTACGTGGTCGTTTGGCGCCCATTCAGGAGCCATTTTCGAAATCAGCGGCATGGACGCCGAGATGCACTGTGCGCCTCCGATTCGCGGTCGCGTGCTCATTCTGGTGTGATCAATGCAAGGTCTTTTTGCGGCCGCCGGTGTGCTGCTCGTCCGTCTCGCTCGCCGCCCTCACGACGTCCTCACGGTCGGGCAGCGCGTTTTGTCGCCGGCATTGTTCCATTGTGTGCGGGCCGCATAATAGCCGGGCGGCCCGCGCGGCAGGCCCAGGCCGTGCGATCCGATTTAAATGCTCGTGTGTCTCATTAGTTTTTCCTCCCCGGCCGAATGCCAGTTTCTTGACGAGGTCGCAGCGCGTGGAATTTCCGCTGTGGCCCGTGTACGTGGTCATTACCGTTTTTGGAGCGGTCTGCTGTTCTGTAGATGGCTTCCGAATTTCAAGTGGAATTTGCTCACTTTTCACAACTGCCGGGTGGCGTAACGATACGTAACGTAACGTAACGTAACGCAATATAATATAATATAATTACGTAACGCAGCGTTCGCTCCGTGTGGTGCGCCGCTGCGCTCGCTTTAGTGTCACCGTCTGTGTTGAACTCGTACTGTGTGAGTGTGTGTATGTATATGTATGTGTGCGTGCGAGGAGCCTACCTGAATGTTGGGATAGGGTACCCCTGCTGTCGGGCTGTCGCGGACGCGTGCCGGGCCGGTCGGTCGGTGTCGGGTGGCCGAGGTCGGCGGCAGCACTGCCGGACGGGTCGCCGGGCGCGGCTCACGTGGAGGTGTCCGCTCTCCACTGTCCGCGTGGCAGCGCGTCAGCTGCTGGCCTGTCGGCGCGGAGCGACGGAGCGGCGTCGTTACTCCACGCTGGTCCGTTTCGATTGTTTTGCGCATCGACGTTGCTATTTCTAACGGACGTGCAGGCATGCGCCTGGTCCAATTCACGTCCAGATCGGTGTTATGACCGGACTGTGGCGGAGTACTTTTATGGACAGGGGTACATGATGGTGTTCAAGGTCGCTTTGCGGGGTAGTGGCGTCCCTTCGTCGGTGCTCCGAAGGCGCTAGAACCCCATTTCATGTTTTCAAGCGTGAAATGCTATTTCTCCGTGAGTCGGATTTTCCTTTTAGTGGGCCGAGTCGGGTCATGTTGTGCTCTGGACATCGGCTGATTCTCCGATTGCAAATGTGACGCGTGAAGTACAAAATTGCCAGCGTTAGTCTCCTGCACCAGCAAAACCTCACACCTCAACACCCATCGCCTTGACTCGACAGCTGCAGGTCTGTGGTGGCGCCGCCCGGTCCGTGGTGGCCCCGCCGCTGGCTGAGCAGCGGCACTGCCGGCGGTGGACCTGCACACACGTGCGGCCGTTTTTGTGCCGCTGTCGGCAGTTGGCCTCGCTGCTGGCCGCCGGCCCAGTTCGCGCCTGCTCTACCGACAGAGGTCGGGCGGCGCGGTGGAGATACACCGTGGCCGCAGTCGACTGGCGAAAGGCCGTGTAGGTGGCGCTGCATGCCTCTGCTATAGACGGCGCCTCTGTCGGGCGGCCAGGCCGCGGGTAGTCCGGCAGGCCGTGGTGTTTGGAACTCGTCTTTTGCGAGGGAGCCTCGCATCGCGCGTTGCCCGGGTGTGATATTTCCATAGGAAAATCCCGCACGTGTGCCTGTTTATAATGCTGCGTGAAGCATTATGGGATTATCTCCCATGGGAAGTAATTCAGATGCTATCGCTGGCCTTGCACCGAACTTGCATCACATGCAGCCGAGACGTTCTAATGACTCTCGCACCTACCATCCGCTGCAATAAGCTCGTCACAGTTCACCTCACGAGCCGATATCGCAGATTGCAGCACAGGGGTGGCCTCGGATCACGTCAGATACACACCCGATCGCGCACCGACCATCGCCCCCATGCCATGCTAGCAGCTTGGATGGTACTCTCCATCACAGGCCTAGCCGCTTCGGCAGCTAGGGCGGTACTTGCGACCACATGCCCAGCTCGGTTGCTCTGCAAGCAGCTGAAGCGGGTCTGCTGCTTGCAGAGCCGGCGTCCAGCTCAGCGCCCCGGTTCCCGACGGCCGAAACGTCGCACACTGTGGCGCACAGGGCCGGTGGTGGCCTGGTGCTGCACTGCTCGGCGCAAGCGTCCCCGCCGCCGACCTTCAGGTAACCGCCGCCGGCGCTGCCGCTGCGGCCAGGCAGCCCACGTGGCTCCACTCCGACTGAGTTGTCGCCCTCCGGGGAGACGCTGCTCGCCAGAGGCTCTGCTGAAAGCGTGGCCTCCAGCAGCTCAGTAACCGAGCGGCTCAGCTAGTGCTGGGGTTCGGGCTACCCGCCAGAGGTGCTGCTGTGGCGAGTATCCGGCTGGCTTTGCGGGTGCCGCACGTCCGGCGCAGGCGTCTCCGCTCCCAACGTTCAGGTGGCGGCCGCCAGAGGCGCCACCGCCGCCCTGACGGTGGCCCGGTCCGCAGAGCCGGTGAGCAGCTCGGCGCCGGCGTTCCCGACGGCCTCGCAGTCGGCTCAGAGCGTGCACTTCAGGCTGGGCACGGCCTTCTCGCTGTTCTGCCCGGCGCAGGCGGCGCCGGCCCCGACCTTCAGGTCAGCAGTCAGGTCACCTTGAGGTCAGCAGGCGCCCTCTGTCGGCCCGCCGGCAGCGCTGCGCTAGCTACTCCGTGCCACGGTCCGCGACTATCGCGACGGCCCGACGCAGTTGGTCAGGACGGCTGTTCGCGTCCCGCCAAGGGCGCTAGTGTCGATGGTCGGCGACGCCGGTCCTATCCCGTCAGTCAGTGCAGGGTCCTCGTCGTGCACACTACGGCGCAGTCGGTGACCACCTGAGGTGAGCGACACATTGCCGTCGGTGGCTCAGCGAGGTTAAGTGCCGAGCGTGGTTGGCGGTCCCGTGACCCTGCGAGGTCTGTGTCGCCATGACGCCGGTGGCCCAACAAGTGAGCTGCATGTGAGATCAGTGGCCCTGTGCGGTCAGTGACCCGGTGAGGTCGATGACCCGGCAGAGCCGGTGAGCGCCGCGCCGCCCCAGGTCACCCTGTCGTCCCAGCTGACGAAGGCGGTCGGTCGGCGCGGCGGCGCCTCCACGCTGCTCTGCCCCGGCCAGGGCCGACCCACGCCCACGTTCCGGTAGGTGTCCCGCGCGCGCGCGCGCGCTCTGACCGGACCGCCGCCCGCAGAGCCGGTGGCGGCGGCGGCGCCGCGGCTGCCGCTGGCCGAGCGCAGCGCTCTGGCGGCCGGCATGGCCGGAGGCGCCGTCGGCATGCTGTGTCCCGGCCAGGCCTCGCCGGCGCCGACCTTCCGGTGCGTACCCCGCCAAAGGTCGGCCCCGCGGCCGCCCGCTGTCGGTGAGTCGCGCCGAGTGTCGTCCCGGGAGCAGAGCACGGCGATGGTGTCCACCACGGCCGGAGGGCGCGCTGTCGGCGAGCACTGCGTGCGATGCATGACAGCTGGCAGCTCAGCTGGCAGCTGTGCGAACGACAGCTGTCGGCGGCGGGCCGCGTCCGACTGGGAGGTTCTGGTGCCGTGCAGCTGGCCAACGTTACGGGTAGGCTCGGCTAGGTCTCCTCTCCCTATTGTAGGCGGTGTGTGTGGGTCGGGCCCCGGCCAACCTTAGGTAGGTTCAGCTGGGTCTTCTCTCCCTATTGTAGGCAGTGTGTATGGGTCGAGCCCCGGCCAGCATTGGGTAGGTTCAGCTGGATTTTCTTCCCCTAGTGCGGGCGGTGTGTATGGGTCGGGTCCCCCGGTCAACCTTGGGTAGGTTCGGTTGGGTCTTCTCTCCCTATTGTAAGCGGTGTGTATAGGTCGGGCCTCGGTCAACCTTGGGTAGGTTCGGTTGGGTCTTCTCTCCCTATTGTAAGCGGTGTGTATGGGTCGGGCCCCGGCCATCCCTGACTACGTGCGGTGCGGCACAGAGCCCGTGAGTCCCGGCCGGCCCCAGGTGGCGGCCGCCTCCCGACTCACCCTGGTGGAGGACGTGGCCGGGTCGCCCGTCACCCTGCTCTGTCCGGGACAGGCGTCCCCGCCGCCGCTCTTCAGGTAGGTGCTCACCAGCAGCCTATCCCAACATTCGGGGGGCGGTCTGCCGGGCGGCCGGCTGACCCTGCGCGTCTGACACAGAGCCCGTCAGCGCGGCGGCGCCCCAGCTGGCCGAGGGGCTGAAGCGGGACCTGCTGACCCGGCGCGTGGGCGTCGCCTTCAGCATGACCTGCCCCGGCCAGGGTCTGCCGCCGCCCGTGTTCAGGTACGGCCCGGGCTGCGCGGTCTGCTCGGCGTGGGCAGGAGATTCTGCCTGGCGCTCTGATGGCCGGATTGGACGCCGTGTGCGGCGGACGGCGAACCGGTCAGGCCCCGGCCAGGCGTTCCGGCCGCCGACCTTCGGGCGGGACTCGGCGACTTCCGAAGTGGGGCTGGTGGATCCGTTGGTCGCTTTGATATGTTGGACGCCTCCACGTGGGTAAGACTGCAGCATGGGGCAGACGCCCTGGAATCCAGTGAAATAGAAGGTGGACATAGTGGCTATGCTCATCTACGGTATCGGTGCATCCAGCTTATCGACATCGCCTACAGTCACCATCTGAGCTGCAAGCAATGGTCATGGAGGATGGGTGCGAACCGCTCACGCTCGAAGTCACGACTTGGTTTGATAACAGACAGATTACCCCTGACGGAGTATTCCTATAGCCCCGCTGTAAGTTTCAACCTAGGAAGCGTCGTCGATTGCGAACGGGCGCACCCCGTCCCGTCCCGTCCCGTCCCGTCCCGTCCCGTCCCGTCCCGTCCCGTCCCGTCCCGTCCCGTCCCGTCCCGTCCCGTCCCGTCCCGTCCCGTCCCGTCCCGTCCCGTCCCGTCCCGTCCCGTCCCGTCCCGTCCCGTCCCGTCTCGTCTCGTCTCGTCTCGTCTCGTCTCGTCCCGTCCCGACATTCAGGCTGTCGGCTCGCTCCGTCGTGCACGGGCCCAGGCTGACGCGCCGGCGTCGCTGCAGAGCCGGTGGCAGCCGCCGCTCCCGAGATGAGCGAGGTGTCGCAGCGACATCTGACGAGGGTGCGCCGCGCACCGCTGGCCATGACCTGCCCCGGCCAGGCGTTCCCGCCGCCGACCTTCAGGTGGGACTCGGCGCGGACCACGTCTTGGACCACGTCTTGCGCCCTCTTGGGAGTGCCAGGGAGTGCTTCGGTTCGCTGGACGGGATAGTCGGCCGCCTGGTCGAGGTGATGAGAGTGACCTCACCTGGTAGGCGGGTTCCCGACATTCAGGTGGGCGGGGTGCGCCTCACGGCTGGCTGACGTTCCGCCGACCCGGCAGAGCCGGTGGCCGCTTCCGCGCCGTCCGCCATGTCCCTGCCGAACGCGCACCATCGAACGGCCGGTGCCGCCGGCTCGCTGCTCTGTCCCAGCCAGGCGTACCCGGTCCCAGCGTTCAGGTGGGTGCCGGCACGTGGCGAGCGTTCACGGCGGCTCGGGTCCCCGCAGAGCCGGTGGCCGCCTCGGCGCCGTCGGTGGTGATGTTGGCCGACGAGCACCGGCACACGGCCGACGGCGAAGTGTCGCTGCTCTGTCCCAGCCAGGCGTACCCGGTCCCAGCGTTCAGGTGGGTCGGAAGCCGCGCGGCTGACCGGCTCGACGTTTCGTGCAGAGCCTGTCGCCGCCTCGGCGCCGTCGGCGGTGCCCCTGCTGGGCATCTTCCACCAGAGACTGGCCGGTGCCGTCTCTCTGCCCTGCCCCAGTCAGGCGTACCCGGTCCCCAGGTTCAGGTGGGTGGTGGCTCGCAGTCCGCTGACTCGCCGGCGGGTCGCGCAGAACCGGTCGCCTCGTCGGCGCCGTCGGCCATGCTGCTGGCGAACGTGCACCACCGCACGGTCGGCGGCCAGCTGTCGCTGCTGTGTCCCAGTCAGGCGTACCCGCTGCCGGCGTTCAGGTAGGCGCCCGTGGCGGCCGGGCGGCGGCTCACTGTCCGTCGCCGCGCTCGGCAGAGCCGGTGGCCGCGTCCCCGCCGTCGGCCGTCTCGCTGCTGGATCTGTACCGCGCGCGCGCCGGCGCCGCGTTCTCGCTGCTCTGCCCGACCCAGGCGCACCCGGTGCCCGCGTTCAGGTAGGCTGGCGGGACGCACGTGACGAGGTCTGCCGGTGACGTCAGCCCGCGCTCCGGCCGACAGAGCCGGTGGCCGCCGGCCGACCCGTGGTGAGCGAGGTCTCGCAGCTGGGCCAGATGGCGCGCGTTGCCGGCGCCGGCCTGAGCATGCTCTGCCCGGCGCAGGGATATCCGCTGCCCAAGTTCAGGTACGTGCTTGTGGCCGCCGTCGTTTGCGAGGACCCGCTCGTCTGTGGGCGGGGCGTGTGGTGTTGTGCGACCAGGACCGCAATGCCGAGTGGTGAGACAGTCGGGCTGTGGTCGGCAGAGCCCCTGGCGGCAGGACCGCCGCAGGTTAGCGAGAGCGCTCTGCTGGAGCAGCGGCGGCGGCGGTCCGGCGACCGACTGGCACTGCTCTGTCCCGGACAGGCACACCCCGCTCCCAGCTTCAGGTCGGTCGCGGCACGCAGGCACGACCAGGGCGTGGTCGTTACCCAGGTTGCGGTCATGATCCCAGGTCGTGGCATCGGTCTTGGGTCCCAGTCAGACCCCGCTTCACAGGGGTAACGCCATTTCATTCTATAGCTCAAATTGGGGTCCCAGTCGTGACCTTGCCATTGTCCGGGCCATGGTCACCACCTCCTCACAGCCCAGTGCCCGGGTCGCGGTGTTCCAGAGCCGGTGGCGGCCAGCGCCCCTCGGGAAGCCACTCGGATCGAGACTTCGAGGACATCAGCCGACTGGCTGTCAGCCGTGGCTCTGCTCTGCCCCGGCCAAGCGTACCCTCCGCCGACGGTCAGGTAGGCTGTGCCTCCGGCGAGCTGCGTGGCGCGCCCGATGCCACCCGGAAACGGTGTGGCCGTGGTGCCGAGCGGCGACTCCCAGCAGCACCTGCGGCGGGCGCGGTGACACAGGACGGCGGTGGGCGTCGCTCGGCTGTGCGGCGCAGGCGTCGCCGGCCCCGCCGTCCGGGCAGGGGTGCCGCTGATGACACTGTCCGCGGCGGCCCGCAGAGCCGCTCGCTGCCGGCGTGCCCGAGACTGAGCCGGACGCGCGGCTGAAGCTGCTGGTGCGCCGCGCTGCCGCGCCCCTGGCGCTGCTGTGTCCGGCGCAGGCCAGCCCCCCGCCCACGTTCAGGTAGGCTCGGTCGCGGGTGGTGGGGGGGGCACTCGGTGACCGCTGCGGCGTTCCGGCAGTGCCGCTGGCGGCCGTCGCGCCCGAGCTGGAGCGCGACCTACGGTTCAGGCGTGTCGAGCGGCGTAGCGGCGCCGCGCTCTGCCTGCGCTGTCCCGGCCAGGGGTTCCCCGCGCCGACTCGACGGTGGGTGGCCCGTACCGGCGTTCATGCGGCGACGGGCTGTGTGGTGAGGCGGTGGTGGCTGCGCCGTGCTGACGGGAAGCCTGGCCACGCAGAACCTGTGGCTGCCTCCGCGCCGCAGGTGAGCGAGTTGGCGCGGACGGTCACCCTGCGGCGGCGACAGGCGGCGCCTCTCAGCCTGCCCTGCCAGGCGCAGGCGTACCCGGTTCCAACAGTCAGGTAGGCGTCGTCTGCGCCAGGCGCCCGGCCGAGCTGCCCCGTCCCGTGTGTTCAGGTGGGCTCACGGTCCCGCCGCTAGAGGCGCTGATGTCGGTTTGGGCGCAGAGCCGGCCGGCGCCGCGCCTCCCCAGGTGGTCGAGGGATCGCGTTTCGATGTGCTGGAGCGGCGCGTCGGCTCAGCGGTGGGTCTGCTCTGTCCCGGCCAGGCGTTCCCAGCTCCCGTCTTCAGGTGAGGTTCGAGTCACACCGGTCACCTGGGTGAGTATTTAACCCTTCCGTGTCCGCGGAACGGCGGCGCATCCGTTGGACGGCTTTGACAGCAGGCTGGTTCCTCATCCGAGGGTGAGGCTTCCTTCTCGGGGATTGTCGCCCCTCTTCGCGGGGGTTGGCTCCATGGCCCTTCCACAGGTTGGGGCCCGATTCCCCCGTGGCATTCTTCCCCAAGTGGTTCCCCGTGGGTTCTGACCGCCCTCTTCCCGTCTTGAAGATCCCTTTCCTCCCGATGTGATCGTCTGCCGACCGTCTCCCCTCAACGTGGCTCCGTCGGCGCGGGTGGCCGCCGCTCCGGCCGGCTGCACTTTCGGCGGCCACAGCTGCGGTGGCTGGCGCGGCCGGGTGCTGACCGTCCGTGTGGCGGGCAGAGCCGCTGGCGTCGTCTGCGCCGCAGCTGACCGACAACGAGCGGTCCGTCAAGGTGCCGCGGAAGACTGCCGGCCGGCCGCTGGCGCTCATCTGTCCCGGCCAGAGTCGCCCGCCGCCCGTCAAACGGTCAGTTGCGCGTGGTTTCGGAACGGCGTGTCACGCCGAGGAGGGCGCGTGTGTCACGAGCCGTTCACACCCACGCTCGTACGTCCAGTGCAGGGCGCTGCCCGCAGCTGCTTCTGATGGAGGGTTGATTTTCGCTCGCGTGGCTCTGAGAATATTGCGCGTTCCGGCAAGCTCTCCCAACAGCAGGGCACCGTCGTTGGGATGGTCTGGGGTTCGCGTCCGACGGCTGGCGTTGCCTGTCGGGGCGGTGGTGGCCACGTGCAGCTCTCGCCGGTGCGGGGCCCGACAGAGCGAGTGAGCAAAGCGCCGTCGCAGTTCCACACACAGAGCCAGATCAGTTCGGCGGAGCGCCGGCCTCGCCCTCTTCTGCCAGGCCCAAGGCCACTCTGTGCCCGTCGTCAGCTCAGATCGAACGCAGAGTCTTGAAGTACGCGCTGTTTTGTCAGCGGCGTGTACGTTAAAACGAAAAGGACTTTTTTGTAATTACTGGAAGCAGACATCTTCGTATGAGGCGAATCACCGGCTACCGCGCATCCAACTCCAACTGGACCTATCATTTGTCAGACGTGTCGTCCGTCTCCGTTGTCTGAGAGCTCCGCGCCACCTGAACATGACGGCGGTTGTGCTCCGCTGTCTGCGCAGCTCACGTCCGTATTATGCGAGTTGCACTACTCCACCGGCACATGTGGGTGTGTTGAAGCGATCAAATGGGCGCTCCCAGTCCCAACATCCAGGCGGGCGCCGCCGGGTTTTCTCGCCCGCCGAGAGGATGTGTCCGCTGTCCGCAGAGCCCGTGTCCAGCGGAGCGCCCAAGTTCGCGAGCCGGAGCGAGATACAGTCGGAGCGGGGCGCGGCCAGGGCCGCTGTCGTGCTGCCCTGCTCGGCCCAGGGCTACCCGGCCCCCTCATTCAGGTACATGTACTCAGGCGCTTGTCTTGCGGTGCCCGGTGCGCCCCGCCCTGCCCCCACACGGGCGGTCCGGCGTTCGAGCGACGGAGCAGCTGGCCGAACTGGGAAGGAACCGACTGACGTCTGTCCCCCTTCTTCCTCCTCCAGCCCTTCGTCCCGCCAGAGCTGAGCTGAGCTCCTCCCGCTTCCATTCGCTCTCCGTCCGTCCGTCTGTCCGTCTTTCGATTCGTCCGTCCTCATGCATTCATTCGCTCGCCTCGTTCGTTGGTTCGTTCGTTCGTTAGTTCGGTCGGTCAGTCATTCGTTTTGTTAGTTCGTGTCGGCTGTAGGGTGTCGCTCCCGCGCGCCTCTTGTTCCGTAGGGCCGGTCGCCAGTGGGTACCCGCAGGTGTCTGTCGAGTCGGGGGCGTACAACACCCGACACAGCCGTGGCGGTGGTGTGACCGGTGCCTCGGTTCAGGTGGGCGGTCCGCCGTCGGCGCGGCTCGTCGGCGCGGCTCGTCGGCGACGGTCACGCCCGTGGTGGGCGTCCACGATGGCAGCGGTGTTCCGCCATGGTGGTGAGCGACGTCGACGTAGTGAGATGGGTGATCGCTGGTGATGATTGGTGGCGTGGATGCACACAGTCGACTATATGGCAATAGCGTGGTCGGTATGGCAGCGATGGTCAGATATCGCGAAGATAATAGTCCAGGTGCACAAGTGCAAGCACCCCAAGACCAAACTTAGCGATCAACCGTGGTGAATCGCGATGCAGGTGAATCGCCGGTGATGGTGGTGCCGATCATCGGTCAATCGGTTCTGGCAGCCATGCGGGTGTACTGCCTTAGCCGGCAGTGGTACCTGCAATTACATGTATGATTCAGGAGCTGTAGTTAACGGTGGGATTGGCACCGTGTAGCGGGAAGCGCAGCGGGAAGTAGGGAGTTCTATCCCAACGTTCTGGTGGCTCGTTATGGCTGGCTGTCATTTTTGACTTTGTTCTGTTTGGACACGGCTGTGACGTGCAGAGCCCGTGTCGAGCGCTGCGCCCAAGGTTCCTGTCGGCGTCGACGGCGTCAAGTTCGAGTTCCGCGCCGGCGCCGGTGTCTCGCTGTCCTGTGGAGGACAGGGATACCCTGTCCCAGTGTTCAGGTCAGTCACCTCTGACAGGGACATGGAGTCTGCAGGGCAGTATCTCTCTGCCCTGAAGAGGACAGGGGCACCCTGTCCCAGTGTTCAGGTCAGTCACCCCTGCTAGGGACATGGAGCCTCCATGGCGGTATCTCTCTGCCATGAAGAAGACAGGGATACCCTGTTCCGTTGTTCAGGTAGTCACCCCTGCCAGGGATATTGGAGCCTGCAGGGCGGTATATCTCTGCCCTGGAGAGGACAAGTATGTCTGGTTCCAGTGTCCAAGTCAGTCGCGCTCTACAGGACGCCGGAGTGTCCAGGCACCTCGGTTTGAGTACAGGCGGAGCTCGCCGGCAACAGGCGGTCCTCCGTCGTCCATTAGCCGAGACGTGCGGCGTGTTGTCGACATCCACTCCCACCACGCAGAGCCCGTCTCCAGCGTCCTCTGCAGCACCGACAGCAGGCGGTCCTCCGTCTGCGCAGTCCGTTGGTCGTGACGCGTGACATGTTGTCGACATCCACTCCCACCACGCAGAGCCCGTCTCCAGCGCTCCACCCAAGGTGCCGGCGGGGGCCAGCGGAGCCACGTTCAAATTCCGCGCCGGCGCCGGCGTCTCGCTCGCCTGCCGAGGTCAAGGTCACCCTGTGCCGACGTTCAGGTCAGTGTGTGCCGCCACTCCGTGACAGCCTCGCCTGTGTCGCCTGTCTCGCGGCGGGACGGGCGCCGCCCGACGGCAGGCACCAGCTCCGTGTCGGCTTTGTCAGCTGGACGCTGGAATAGAGGTCCGTGTTGCCGACCCGCAGAGCCGTTGTCTGGCGCTGCACCCACCGTTCCCGTCGGCGCTATATTCCACTCGGGCGCTGGTGCCGACGTCACACTGCTCTGCAGAGGTCAGGCCTACCCGGTACCGATGTTCAGGTGAGTGACAGACGTGCGGCACGTGCCCTATCCCAACATTGCAGGTTGTCGCAGCTGGCTGAACGCCGTCGTCCTGGCTGCTGTGTGATGGTGACGCCCGGGGTCGCGGTAGCTCAGTCGGTAGGGTGTTGGACTCTTGATCGCAATATTGTGGGTTCGAATCCCGCAACCGGCGGGATTGCCGAGCCCGCCCGCGACCAATTGGCGTGAGAGACTGGCGACGCTACGTGATCTACCAGTTGAATGCGTCGTAAAAGAACCGAAGCATCTGCCTGGTGGTAACGCCTATCGTACTGGCCCCGCACAGTACCAGTGTCCAGTGCACCACCGAAGGTGACATTTGGAGTCAACGGAGTGGTATTTGTCGTCCGTTTGGGCGCCGACGTCTCGGTGCCCTGTCGAGGCCAGGGCAGCCCGGTGCCCACCTTCAGGTGAGTCTCACCTCTGACCGGTCAGCTACTACCTGGCAGGCACGGTCTCGTCCCAACACGCGGGTGGCTCCTCGTAACTGTTGGGAGGGGGGGCTGTCGTCTGTCCAACAGGCGGGGAGGCTGTCGTTGATGCTGGTGACTCGTTACACAGAGCCGGTGTCCAGTGGTGCTCCGAAGGTGCCTGTCGGAGATCGAGGCTCGATATTTGAGTTCTCGGCGGGCGCCGGTGTCTCCGTGCCGTGCCGGGGTCAGGCGTACCCGGTCCCCGTGTTCAGGTCAGTTGTTCCAGTCACGATAGCCGTCCGCAGTCGGCTGTGTTGCAGAGTTTCGACCTCGCCGACGTTGATATCGGTGTCGGCTGTTCAAAACTCAAGCCTGCTGTTTCATCAGCTCTTAAATGCGGCACATGTGTCGCCAAGTATCTGTATTTTTGATTTATTCCTCTGAAAAACCGACGTCAGGTGACACGAATTTCGTCAGGTATGTTGTCCGACATGTCTCGTAAGTCGCCTTGTCGGAGGCCGTGGTCCGCACGTCTCGCATTATTCACGAAGAGACACAGGACGCCGGCGAGCAGACGAGGCTCGTCCTATCACAGCACTGGGCTGCTCAGCACCACCGGCGAGGAAAGGCGACTCCTGTCGCAATACTGGGCTCATCCATCAGCACCGCCGTCGAGTAGGCAGGGCGATTTATGTCCCGGTGGTTTTCTGTTGGCCACCACCACCGGCGGCGAGCGGACGAGGCTTTTCCGTCGGAGCATTCGACCGGTCGTCAGGATCGGCGTGCGCTCCACGTGGACGGCATCGCACGTTATCCTCCGCACATGTGCCGTTATCCTCCGTGTCGGGTGGATGCGGCAGGCGCCGGTTTGCGGAGATGTGCCACTCGCCGCCGCACCGTCTCGACCTCGTCCCGCGAACAGCCGCCCGGTGCCGACACTCGGGTGGGGCGCTGAACGGATGTCATGTCCGCCAGGCCGGCGACCAGACCAGTCCTGATCTGATCTGAACTGACCTGACCTGACCTGTAGACCTAGAGACTAGACCTGTAGACCATATAACTGTAGGCCAGCCCGGTCCTGACTTGACCTGACCTGGACCTGTAGACATAGAAACTGTAGACAAGTAGACTGTAGAACTGTAGGCATGCAGACTATAGCATTGTAGACCAGTCTGGTCCTGGCCTGACCTGACCTGCAGACCTAGAGACTAGACCTGTAGACAGCAGAACTGTACCTGTAGACCAGTCCGGTCACCCAAAGCTACCTGCTCATCAAACCTCTCCGCCAGGCAGAGCAAATGAACCAAGCGATTGGTTACACGGACGCGAAGTGTGAACCTGCCCGAAGACCCGCGTGGTCTCCGGGCAGCAGGGTTGGGCTCCCCATCTCAACATCTCGGCTGCTTGTTCGATGGCTGTCGACAGCTGGTGGCAATGCTTGAGCCCGTGAGCGCATGCGTGCACGGCGGTCTGCTGGCGCGAAGCAGGCCTTGCTGCGGAGACGAGACTGGCGGGATCTGTCCGGTAGACTGGATCCGGATCTGTCTTGTTTCGCATCTGATCCGATGGACTGGGAACGGGCTGACGGTCGTCTCCGCAGTTGTCGCCGTCTCCCAGTCGGCTGGCGCGCCGTTTGTCCGGAGCCGGTTGCGAGTGCGGGGCCCGTGGTGTCGGTGGGACATGCGCCGACGCGTTCGATTCCGACGCCGGTCCTGCGGCCGCTCTGCCGTGCAGGGTCCAGGGCGTCTCGGTCCCCTCGTCCCGGTGAGTGACGCTCATACGCAAAGAGTGGAGAGCCGGCCTCGGCTTCATCGTCGTGGATGGCTACCAGCAGGGGTAGGATACCTATCCCAACATTCAGAATGATCGATGGGTTTGTAGGCCATGCCGAACTATCTGACTGTTGGTCACCGGATCTGTTCTTGTTCGAAGAAAAGCACTATTTCGACGATAATTTCATTTTCATTAAGAGGAACGGCACTGGCCACACGCTTGATTGAAAGGTTTTGGCAGAAGGAAAACCAGTTGCATTGTGCATTGTCCGTTAACATTAATTTTTTTGGGTCCGGTGGCGAATAGTAACGCAGCCCTCTGCACATGCCCTAAACTGGTCTTGTTTTCCGGGCGCGTGCAGAGCCCGTGTCCAGTGGTCGGCCTAAGATCACGGGCGCGCGCGGAGATCGGTTCGATTACCGCGTCCGCTCTGACGTCACGCTGCCCTGCAAGGGTCAAGGTTACCCGATGCCCACGTTCAGGTACGTTGTGTGCTGTCTTCACGGTGGCCGGTTGACGTCCATGCTCCGGTAGGTATGGCTTGGCGAGACGACCGCCGCCTTGCGTCCGGACCATCGGAGGCGCTGTTCGCAAGGATAGTCCGAGACGTCAGTGTGTGTTGAGACGCATTCCCGACACGGAGCACGCTGCTCGCCGCCGCGGCAGTTGCGGCGACGCATGACTGGTGGCGCCGCCCGCAGAGCCGGCGGTGGGCTCGCCGCCGTGTCTGCCGGCCGAGTCGCGATCCAGCAGCCAGTTCCCGGCCGGCTCGCTGCTGGCGCTGCCGTGCACGGGGTGCCGGGCGCGCCCGGTGCCGACGTTCCGGTGCGGCCTGGTGGCCCGGCGGCCGGCAGTCTTCGGGGCGGCTGGTGGTGGTGCTCACGCGGCGCAACGGTGCCCGTGCCGTTCTTGTGCCGCTTCTTCTCGACGTCGTTCTTATGCCGCTTCCCCACGCCTATCCCAGCATCAAGTAGGCTCGCGCGTGTCGGATCTAAAGTCGCTGACGCTGCGGGGGTGAGGTTGAGTGGTAAATGCGCCTGTGGGTTCCCAGAACCAGTGACGAGCGGGGGTGGGGTGAGTGGTAACCGCGCCTGTGGGTCCCCAGAGCCGGTGACGAGCGCGGCGCCCAGTGTACCGGCCGAGTCTCGCTCCAACACGTTCAGCTTCCGCGCCGGCGCGCCTCTGGCCGTGCCGTGTAGGGCGCAGGCGTACCCGGTGGCCGTGTTCAGGTGCGTACGCTCGGCTGCCGTGCGGTGGCGGCGTGGCGCGATCCGGTCGGCCGGGGTGACTGTTCTCGGGATGGTGGCCTGCCCCTCCGGCTGCACGACGGCGGGCGGAGTGTCGCTGACGCTCGGACGTGGCTCGCCGGTGTACCGGTGGAGGAGCAGCTCGTGTCGCCGGGCGTGCTCCCAGCGGTACGTCCGGCTGCCGTCGGACTACGGCGTTGGCAGGCTGGTCCACGACTTCAGTGTAGGCGTAGGGCTGCCGGTGTGCGGACGGACGCTCCGGCGCGTTAACTGCCCCGCACACAACGTGATCGCGTCGGTGACGCCTGTCACGACGACCGACCTGTGGTGCGCTCGGCGCCGCCGACCGCTGGCCGGCCCGGTGCCAGCATTTGGGGGCCCGAGCCGACGACCGACCTGTGGTGCGCTCGGCGCCGCCGACCGCTGGCCGGCCCGGTGCCAGCATTTAGGTGGCTCCGAGTCCGCGGCCTGGGTGACTGACACCGGCGGTGTGAGTCCGCGGCCTGACCGGCAGTGTGCTCGGATGACAGAGACCAGCGGCAGCTCGACGCCGCGACTGACTGCCTCGCAGCGGCGTCTGGAGCTGGTGGACGGCGCCGCCGGCGGCGCGCTGGTGATGACGTGCAGCGCGCAGGCCGACCCGCCGCCGGCACACAGGTACCGTCCTGCCAGCGGCGCCGCCTGCACACGGCTGATGTGTGCTCTCAGCGTCTCACTGTCGTCTCACCGGGCCAGAGGAGGTCTGGGATGGACAGGCACGTAAGGGTCGTGTCGGCAGTCGTTGCTGACGTCATCCGGCATTCATTTGCGCGCCGAAAAAAAATGGTCATGGCTTCTTGGTAACTTGAGGCTGAAATCTCAAGTCCGGTAGCTGAGATGTTATTTATGCGGAAAGTATCGAGCCTGCACGTTGAAGAGTCCATTTTGTTCGGGAACTAGCAGTAACACGACCGGAACGCTGTGAGAGGATTTGACAGCCGGTGTGGCGGGACATCGCGCGGCCCGACCGCCCACCCGTCTCAGCATTCAGGCGCCCCCTGGTGGTGTTCGATGGCCCGTCCGGACTATATGTCACGTGAACACCCGCCACGACGTGACGTGACGTGACGTCGCGTAGAGCCGGTCAGCGGCACGGCGCCCAAGTTCGCGCGCGAGACCAAGCACGAGACGATGGAGCGGCGGCGTGGACAGAGCCTGCGCGTGCCGTGTGACGCCCAGTCGTACCCGATCCCGGCGTTCAGGTGAGTCGGTGCCGCGGCGGTGGTGGGTGTGATATCGCCGCCAGGACCGATGTGCGCACGCAGCCGCACGACAGCAGGGGTGGGCTATGGTCCTGCGGCCTGCCTGCCTACCTCCTGCAGCCTGCCTGGCTCGTGCAGCCTCCTTCCTCTGCAGTCCGCAGGTGCGCTGTATGGTCGGTACGGTCGATGCTCTCCTGAACTCCAAATAGCCAACCAATCTCCCAGACCTCAGTGGAGGTTGTGCTAGAAAATCTGAACCGCAGGGACGGTAATCATAGGATTTCTTGTCCGCGTAATCCTGCGACGTCAGCCGTGGTCCTCTGGTGTGGTGGTCTACGGCGGGTGCCCCGCAGCGACTGGCAGTGAGTCTGTGGGAGGGTCGTGTTGTCAGGGAGCCCGCTGCCACTTGTCTGCAAACCCCACGTCGTCCACGGAGGGTGCCCCGCAGCGACTGGCAGTGAGTTGGAGTGGGAGGGGTCGTGTTGTCAGGGAGCCTGCTGCCACTTGTATGCAGACCCCACGTCGTCCACGGTTGGTGCCCGCAGCGACTGGCAGAGTGAGTCAGGGAGTGGGCGGGGTCGTGTTGTCAGGGGCCCGCTGCCACTTGTCTGCAGACCCCACGTCGTCCACGGTTGGTGCCCCGCAGCGACTGGCAGAGTGAGTCAGGGAGTGGGCGGGGTCGTGTTGTCAGGGAGCCCGCTGCCACTTGTCTGCAGAACCCACGTCGTCCACGGCGCCGCGAGTCGCCGGAGAGAAGCTGCTGCTGCGCACAGAGAGACAGCACGTTTCCGCGGCATTGGGATGCAATGCTCAGGCTAACCCGGCCCCGACGTTCAGGTAAGGTCGCTCCTACCGTCGTGCATCGCCAATTGCGCTCTTGGATTCATTTGTTTCTTCACCCTGATCTAATTCGTCACTCGAAGAGTGCAGCGCTACAGATGTCATCGACAAATTCTTATTCTGATCAGGAGCTACTTGGAAAGTGATGGTTTCCGTTAAGTGGCGAATGAAGGTCCCTGTCCGACCTTCGCTCGCCTGGCGATAGGGTTCGGACAAGCCCAGACAGGATGGTTCGATCAAGCCTAGGTTGGAATCGACGGGTGCCTGGCGCACAATCCAGTGTCGTCTGCTGTCGTGGTCCAGATCTCGTGCGGGGCTGACGCCGACTCGTCGCTCGTCTGCGAGGTGTGGACGGCCTGGCACATAACCGACTTAGTCTGAGTCAGAAGAGCTGAGGCCGAGCACGCGCCAGGGATCTGACGCCGGGAAGAGTTGCCGGCGAAGACCCGAGTCCCGTCCGTCGGCCGTGTCGCACTCTCGTCGCCAGACTCGACCCGCTCCGTCCGCGCCGGGGCCCGTCCGCTCGACGGCAGGCTGCCCTGTTCCCTGTCCCAACACCCCGGCCGCTGACCCTCGTCGCTGACGTGGTCCCCGTCCTGTCCGGTGCACGCGCAGAGCCGCTGTCGAGCGCGGCGGTCAGCGTTCCTTTGGACTCGCGCGGCAACATTTACACGTTCCCGGCGCGCGCTCCGTCACGCTGTCGTGTCGCGGCCAGGGTCACCCGGTGCCGACGTTCAGGTGCGTCCGCCCGCCGGCCAGGTACGTGTGACGTCATTGTGTGTGTGTGTGACGTCACCGGCGTGCGTGGCAGAGCCGGTGGCCGCCGCGGCGCCGCGCGTCCCGGCCGAGTCCAAGACGGACGCGTTCGCGTTCGGCGCCGGCGGGCCCCTGGCGCTGCTGTGCCGTGGCCAGGCGTACCCGGTGCCGGTGTTCAGGTTTGTCCGAGGAGCGCCGAGAGATTGGCCGGCGAAACTGACCGGAGCGCGCTGGCGGCAGAGCCGAGCGGCGCCGCCGCTCCTCGCCTGGCGGCCACGCAGAGGAACTACGAGTTTGTAGCCGGCTCGGTAAAGGTGGCGCTGGTGATGTCGTGTGACGCGCAGGCGCACCCTCCTCCGGCGCGCCAGGTAACCCACGCCGCAGGGATCGTGAGGCGCGCGCAGGTAACCGACCAAGGTAAAGGATGTATAGTCAGTCTCCTGGTGGAAAACCAACGGCCAGAGCCAGAGCAGCAGGCGTACTATTCCGGGCAGGAAGGTCACTACGTATTGATACGGTAAGGTGTTTGGGTATATATATATATATATGTATATATATATATATATATATTGGATGATTATAATCACCAACTAAAATCGTTCCAGGATTAATCACGTCATTTGTGAACTGTCGTTCTGTCAACTGGGTAGCCTATATTTATGGCCTGACTAAGTGCTAAGGTGGTACCTTCTGAGGTCTGGAGAGGTGGGGGCCGTCGCCGATGGTTCCAGGGTATTCGAGAGGGCGGAGGAGAGTCTTATTCGCCCAGTGTTGCAGCCCTGACGAGACCCGTCTGCCTACGCTCTGCTTCCCTGGTTCGCAGGCCACTCATGGATAGCACGCTCCGTGGGCTGGCCTCTTCGCGCTGAGCCACTAGCATGACCGCGGGGCACCGCAGCTGCTGCCGTCTAGCGGTGAGTAGACACACTCGCCGGTAGAACACGGCCGCTACGTGGCGCTCGCGGCGGCTGGCCGGATGCACGCGTGGTGCCTCGCGTCTATGCTGCTGGCAGCTTTTTGGTTTCTAATTGTTAGCGCGGTATGAGTCAGCCGACTCCTACGTTGTTGCCCAGCTGTCGACTTTTACTCGAGACCGGCGTCTTTAACGCTTTGGCTCGGGTCGCTTCGTGGATAGATCGTCTGTTTTGCTGTCCCCGGCATTCCCATCGGGCTTTGCAAAGTAGCTTCCTACGCTGCCTGCACCTCACATTTCGCTGTGTATGTGGCGGGAGTTCTCTCTCAAGGCGGTCGCATCGGGCCGTCGAGCATGGATGAGGTGAGGGTGGCAGTCCGGTGTGTGCAGACGGCGGCTCCCGGGGCAGCACGTCCGGCAGCACGTCCGACCGAACACGTCTGTTGTGACACCCGGCGTGATGTTGGCCGCCGTCGACCAGGGTGAGCCGGTTCACACGGCCGCGCCGGCGACCACGGGGCCACCTGTCACATGTGAGTATGAACACGGACTGCGCCGTCCGGACGGATGTCAGTCG